>JAQZBX010022795.1:0-31299 GCA_029593785.1 Cabassous unicinctus | reverse complement strand
CTAATAATGATTGAAGAAATGATTTCACAAATAGGTGGTTATACCAAATACCATTGATTGTACACTTTGGATGAATTATATGCTTTATTGATATGTACCAATAAAACTGATTTGTTTAAAAAATAGTGGAAAACATATATAGGGGATTCCCATATACCCTAACTCTCCTCCTTCCACAGTTTCCCGCATTAACAACATTTTTCATTAGTGTGGTACATTTGTTACAATTGATGAACACATATTGAAGCATTGCTACTAACCATAGACTATAGTTCACAATATAATTTACATTTTGCCCTGCACAATTTTATAGGTTTTAACAAAATGAATAATGGCCTGTATCCATCTTACAATGTCATGCAGTGTCCCCAAAATGGCCCCATGTTGTACCTATTCTTCCCTCTCCCTCCCTCAGAACTTCTGGTGGCCACTGCCTTTATATCAATTATTCAAGTTCTTCCATCACTAGGATAATAATTCTACTTTAGTTCATAGTCGCATGTCCCTTATGTTTGTTCATTCCCAAATTGTGAGGATTTGGGTATAGTGATGCCCACTGTGATTCTGATTGAGAAGTGGTTTAGATCCCATGGGGCAGATGGATGGAATTGTCTTGCTTGCAGTTGCAGATACCCTCTGTTTTTTGGGAATGGGTTCTGTCCATCATAATCTTTTTGTTAGTTGTCCTGGGTGATTCCAATGAACTGGAAAGTAGGTGTTGAAACTCTGCTGAGATTCAGGGCTCAACTAGCATATGAACAGACTGACCATTTAAGTCTCTGGGACATATATTTAACAAGTATAGTGCTAATTATAGGTTCAAATAAAAGGGGTAGAAGAGCAATGTGTAGGGCAATTATAAATGAGTCTAACTCTGTTACATTGGGAAGCATATATTACAAAGTAAGGCCCACTGACAGGGTGCCAAGTTTCTGAGATTGTCCACCCTGCCTAGAGTGTCTAAATGTCTCTAGAGCCTTGAGGAGCCCCACTCTTTGAGGCACTGTTTATTACTGACTGTCAATGAGATCCTGCTGAGACATGCATAAGCGTAACCTCTGGAATGACCTCCAGACTCACTTTGAAATCTCTTAGCCATAAAAATTCAATTGTATTTAATATTTCCCCCCTTTGGTCAAGGTCTTTTTCCAGATGCATCCCTAGTTGGCACTTGGCAAATATCCCTCAGTACCAGGGAGGCTCATCCCCAGAAGTTATGTCCCAAGCAGTGGGGAAGGTAGCGCATTTACATACTGAGTTTGGCTTAGAGAGAGGCCACATGTGAGCAACAAGGAGGCTTTCAGGAGGTAACTCTTAGGCAATATACAATACTAAGCTGGATTTCAACTTCACAAGTAAAGGTTCATAAGCACAACCATCAATATCAAAGGCCTGGTATAATGGTCTGTCATCCTTCACTAAGGACTGCCCATGTACTGGGGGGATTCTTGCCACTCTATTTGAGAATGTGGCAGTTCTTTACAGGATGGGAATTCAATATACTTTCAGTTATTATGTAGGTCTCCACCACCTGAGACAATGCCTCAACCACTTGAACTTACTCATATGCCATAGAGGCATGCCCCAGGTGCACCCCTCCCCACACATCCCCCCATCACTGACACCCCACACCAGTGATCCTTCCCTGCCATAGTTGTGACCCTTTCATGATACAAAACCTCCCCAAAAACAAAGCCAAAAAAATAAAATAATAATAAGATAAAATGATAAAGTACAAAAATAAAAAATAAAAAAAAATAAAAAATAAAATATATAAAATTTTTTTCATTATGTCTTTCATCATGGTAAGATCTATTATCTTTTATGTATTTCTTCTGTATGCTCCCCCAGTATCCTATTTTTTTCACTTTACCTTCAAAGAAGCTTTAGGTTACAGAAAAGTCACAGAGAAAATATAGGGGATTCCTATATACCCAACCCCTGTCCCCTCTCCCACTCTCCACTCTTAATAACATTTTACATGTATATGGTACATTTGTTACAACTGATGTACAAATATTTAAGCATTGCTACTAATCATGGTCAATGGTTTACATTTTGCACTGTACACTTTTATAGTTTTTGACAAAATTTAAAATGGCCTGTATCCATCATTGCAAGATCATGCAGAACAATTCCAATGGCCTAAAAATGGCTTATGTTCCATTCATTCTATTCTTCCCTCCTCCTCTCCCCTCAGAACCTATGGTAACCACTAAGTTTCAATTTTTGAAGAATAAGGTTCATAGTTACATGCAATAATATTGACGGCTTGACATATTTGTCATTTTCTTTTTTTAGGCAAGAATGTAATCTCTTTATTTTTTCTCTTTAATTACCTATTTCTTTCTATTTTGTAGACATTGCTCTCCAAACTGACAAAAATTTAACAGAATATAGCAAGTGATTTATGGTAGGTCAAAGTTTTTTTTTTAAATTTTATTTAAAAAATTTGCTTGGTATATATTCCTAAAAGAAATATTTCTGGAATAATCAATGCCCTGAACAGCTAAATGGAAACTCCCTAGTTAATGAAACAGTTAACATTTTGTAAAACAAAGAAATATTTAAAATGTTTTCTTCCATCATTGTCAGTAATGTGCAGTCCATAAGAACAATACTTAGCTGTAAGAGGTTTAGAACTGTCAGTCATTTCTCAGATAATAGAAATTTGAAAATTCACCAGTTCTGCAAAAGGAATTTATTTAGATGAATAATTCTTGCAATTTAGATATTGGGACTTAATGAGGCATGGGTTATAAAATTGAAAATACTTTTAAATCTCTACTTAAAATTCATTCAGAGTGTTGAAAATATAAGTTTCCTGCTGGTATAGTTATTAAGCTATTGTCTTTCAGCTCCAAACATACCCTTTTATGTGCTTTGTGATGCTGGGACTGGGATTCTAAACTATATCTCTCCTTTGCCAGAGACTGTTAAATTATGTGAATAGGGTACACTGGAGGGAATCTGGAAGTAGAGAAGGAAATTACTGTTTCCAGGTTGTTTGATTTTTCCCTGTTAGAGTCACCCCAGTGAAGGCCCCTCCAGAAAGAAAAAAAAAATCAATTGACTCCAGTTGTCTTCTTTTCTCCTTGCCAACCAAAATCAACTTAGCATGACCTTCAAAGGTACCAGCAGTAGGTCTGGCAGTGTGCTCATCAGAGGTCGGAGACTCACGTCCAGCATTACATTTTCACCCTTCTCTAGGCCTAGAGGGGTAGAAGTTTCTATTTATGTGTCATCTCAGAGTTTCCTTTTTCCTTTATAGCCTTTCAACATGTGTGTTAAAATTCCTTATTGTTTTCTTTACATATTACATATTTTATATTATATTTTATGTAAAATATATTATCTTTACAAATAGCTAGAGTCACTTCTGTTTTCCTGACTTTCATGGATTGAACCTTGTCCCTCACAAAGACACGTTCAATTCCTAATCTTCAGTCCTGTGGATATGAACTCATTTGTAAATAGGATCTTTATAGATATTATTAATTATGAGAACATACTGAATCAGGCAGGTTCTTAATCTAATATGACTAGAGTCCAAATTTTCAGAGGAAATTTGGACACAGGGATAGACCAACAAGGAGAGAGATGGTCATGTAACAGAGGCAGAGACTGAGCTATGGCTTGCCTGCAAACTACTACCAGAATGCTCCAGACTTCAGAAGTATGGCCCTGCAGACACCTTGGTTTTTTACTTCTAGCCACCAAAATTGAGACAATAAATTTCTATTGTTTGTGGTAATTTGTTACAACTGCCATGGCAAACTAAAGTAGTTTTTAGTATCAGAAGTGGGATGCTGCCAGGCTGCTGTAACACACACCTAAAAATGTGGGAGTGGCTTTGGAATTAGAGGATGCAAGAAATTTGAAATACTTGGTAGTGAAAATCTAATTTGCCTTGAAGAAACTGTGGGTAGAAATGTGGACATTATGGCAATTCTGGTCAGGCCTCAAAAGGAAATAACGAATGTGTTGTTGGAAACTGGAGGAAAGACAAATAATGAATGCGTTGTTGGAAACTGGATGAAAGACAATCCTTGTTGTAAAGTGACATAGAACTTGGCAGAATTGTGTTCTTATGTCAGAAGGAAGGCAGAATTTGTAAGTGATGAACTTAGTTATTTGGCTGAGGAAATTTTCAAGCAAAGTGGGGAAGGTGAAGCCTGGTTTCTCCTTGTTGCTTATAGTAAAACTTTGAGAGGAAAGAGATAAATTGAGAACTGAACAGATAAGCAGAATGAATCAACACTTGATGATTGGGAAATTTCTTAGCCTATCCAGATACTATGCTCTGAAACGACGGCCAGAAGCAAACCTAACATGGCCCTTCCTGAGTCCCCTGGAGGTGAGTTTACAGAAACTGGGGCTTAGCACCAAGGAGTGGCTGAACACATGTTTGCTAAATAGATTAGGCATATGACTTGTGGATCCAATAAACCATCTCATAGTAAGTCAGGCATGGAAATGCAATTATCCAAGAAAGATCTGTAGAAGATTCTTTCCTCTGATGGCTTGGACCCCCATGAATTGCTTAGAAGACCAAGACTTGAAAAATTTGTATTAGCAGAGAGACTGCCAACATGGACTGGAAGGGACAGAGACGAGATGAAATGAAGGAAGAATGACCACAGTGAAGGAAGAATGACCCCAATGGCAGAACCGTGGATGCAAATGTCTGAGCTGAAGGGACCTTAACATTTTCAGCGGGTCGACTCACACCAGCACTTGGAGATGGTAGATCTGCTCCAGTGTTTGGAGATAGCAGGTCCACCCTGGTGTTTAGAGAGAATGGGGCATCTGCCCCAATTCTGGGGAAGAGCATGGCTGTCTAGTGTTCACAGAGGGTGATTCCTTTACCTCAGTGTTCAGAGAGAATGGGCCCCTGAACTGGTACTTGGAAAGAGTGGGACTGCCACCCCAACAGGCCTAGAGGACAAAACATCAAGCCACAGGTAACTCTCAGACATTGAAATTTAATGGAATTTTCCCTGTCGTGTCTCAGATTGCTTAGGTCTGTGACCCCTTTTTTCCTTCCAAATTCTCACTTCTGGAATGGGAATGTCTATCCTATCTATGCCTTTTCCACCATTGTATTTTGGAAGCAAATAACTTGTTTTCTGGATTTCACAAGTTCATATATGGAGAGGAACTTTGCCCATGGATGGACCACACCCATGATTGATTTAGATGAAATTTTGGACCGAGAATTGCTACTAAAATGGCTTAAGATTTTTGGGATGTTGGAATGGGGTATATACATTTTGTATGTGGGAAGATCATGCTTTTTGGAGCTCCAGAAGGAAGACGTTTCTCTTATGGATGGAACCATGTCCCTCACAAAGACATGTTCAAGTCCTAACCCCTGGTCCTGTGACTGTGAACTCATTTATAAATAGGATCATTAAAGATGTTCTTAGTTAAGATAAGGCCAAACTGAATCCAATATGACTGGAGTCCAAATAAGCAGTCTGAAAAAGAAGGGATGGGATGAAAGTTTTTGCTTATCTGAGGAGCATCCACTAGGCATCAGGAAGAAGGATTCAGCTAAAATCATTAACAAATGTCAAAGGTCAAGTTTGGGCTAGCAAGACAATAAGGGACCAGAGGCAAAAGGGAAATGCATGCTCCTTCTCATGTTGTTACTCGTGGACCTCAATAGTTTTTCACAATAAAAGATTAGGGACAAGAATAAAGACTTGAGAAAGTGACTCTTATGGAACATGCCCGAGGGAGGAACAGCAGCCTCTGTAGGAAAGCCTGAAAGCCCCATCTGGATCATTCTTTCCTGTCTTTCCTAGGAACAAAAGCTTTAAACAACTGTTACCTTTAGGACATTGATGAAAACTCATTGCAGTTTGGGAAATAAACATAAAACACTCTATCCCTGGTTGAAAGACAGATATGCAAACTTGGCAGTTGGGGACTGGACAGAATTACTGAGACTGTCCTCCTGAGGTTTAATCAGAACAACAAAACAAAGTGTCCCCAGTCCCTTACCGTGAAACTTACAAGTGTTGAATAATAAGCAGACTATTACTTGAAGAAAGGCAAGAACTTGAAGAGAGACTCTCTATAAGGCTAAGTACAAAGGGAAGACCTAAAGTTGAAGGTGAAGCATACAGGAAAAATTCTCTGGCAAGCCAATCCCTACCTTAAGCACAAGGTAACAGTAGAGGAATTTGAAGCCTGTGATGCACTGTGGGCAATCACAGCTATAACAAATCCCAAGTCCAGTTCACTTTCTGACAAGATTGAGTTGAACTACCTATGCTAAAGATTTAGTAGAAGGTAAGAAAGATATGCCCAATTCCAGGCATAAAACTATTTACTTCAATTTTTACTGTTGTATATAAGATGCCTAACTCCCAACAAAAATTACAACACATATAAAAAAGAAATAAAAACACAATCTCAAGAGATGAAGCAACCAAAAAAAAACCTTATTCAAATATGAAACAGATGTTGAAACTATCCAACACAGAATTTTAACTAAATATGATGGCTATTTTAAAACCATTATTAGTAAACAGTGGATAACATGTATGACCAGGTGAGTAATTTATGCAGATAGATAGAAACTATAAGGAAGAATGAAATTTAAATGTTAAAAATGGAAAACATAGTACTAGAGATGAAGACCATCTGCAACGAGCTCCTCAGCAAACTTGAGACATGGGAGGACAGAATCAATTAACTTGAAGAGGGGTAAAAATAATTTTGCAAACTGAAACACAAAGTGATTAAAAAGTGAAACCAACAGCAACAGCAACCCACAACAGGGTATCCAAGAGCTATGGGATAATATCCAACAAATGGTAATTCGAATCCTGGAAAAAAAAACTTGAGCAGAAACATCTGATTAATTAATGATGAGGAATTTTCCAAAATTAATGATGGAAACCAAACCATGGATCCAGGAAACTCAGGCAATGCAAAAGGGATGAACAACAACCATCCAGGCATATCATTTTCAAACTGAGCAAAACAAAAATAAAAAGAAACACTTGAAGGCGGCCAAAGAAGTAAAGACAGCAGAGAGAGGAGTAAATATAGGAATTACAGCAGGCTAGAGGACAATGGAATGAAAACTTGAAAGCACTGATAGAAAAAAGAAATTGTCAGTCAAGAATTCTGTGCCCAGCAAAATATATTTCCAAAAGAAGACGAAATATTTTTTCAGACAAACAAAATGGAGAGAATTCATGGCCTGCAAACCTACATTACAATTTTAAAAGAAGTTTATCTAGCAGAAGTAATATGATATTGGAAGAAAATTTGATCCACAGAAAGAAATCAAGAGTGCTGGAAACAGAATAAATAAATGTAGATACATTATTCATTTTCCTTATTTTTAATTGCTCTAAACTATAATGATGATATAAAGCTAAAGTAGTAGCTATAGATTATGTTTTCACAGCATATGTAAAGGTAAATTTTACAACAACAATAACACAAAAGATGGGAGGAATATGTTGGGATTAGATTATTTTAAGGTCCTTACACTACCCATGAAGTTTTATATTATTTGAAAGAAGATTCTGATTAATTAATGATTATATTATAAACCATAGACAACCACTGAAAATGAAATAAGTCAATAATGGAGACAAAAGGAAATTATGAAATATACTCAATTAACTCAAAAGAAGACAGTAAAGGGGAAAAAGAAACAAACAAAAATCATTGGAGTAGGCTCCAAAAGCATTAGACAAAAAAGCAAAAACAGATGCATGAATTTCATCAAAATTAAGAACATTTGCTCTTTAAAGTACACAGTTAAGAGAAGGAAAACTCAAGCCATAGTCTGAGAGAAAATATTTCCAAACTATATCTTGAAAAACAAATTGTATTAAAAACTCTCAAAATTTAATGATGAAAGAACAAACAATTCAATTTCAAAAAGATGGGTGGGGCAAAAATTTGAAAAGATGTTTCAGCAGAAAAGATGTACATATGGCAAATAAGGACATGAAAATGTAATTTACCTAATTTTATTAGGTGAAGGCAAATGAATATCACAATGAGTACCACTACATACCTATTAGAATGGCTTAAAAAAAAAAAACAGAAAAAAGAAAAAGAAAAACAACCTGCCATTACCAAGTGCTAGTAAGAATATGGAGCAAGTTGGAACTATCATAAATTGTTGGTGAGAATGCAAAATTGTGCAGTACACTGAAAAACTGTGTGGCAATTTCCTATAAAGTTAAATATGCAATAACCCTATGACCCAGAAAACACATTCCTAGTATTTACCCAAATGACATTGACTGATGTTGATAAAAGTATTGTTTATGTGAATGTTTTAATGACTTTATTCATAAGAGCCAAAGTTTAGAAACAGCCCAAGATCCCTTAACTATGGGATGGATAAAGTGTGGTGCATCAATAAATTGAAATATTGTGCAGAAATCAAAAGAAATAGCTTACCAATGTGATTTAGCAACAATATGGATGAAAGTCAAATGCATTATACTTAGAGATTTAATAAAAAGGCTTCATAGTGTACAATTCTGTTCATATGACATGTTTGCAAAGGTAAAATTATTGGGACAGAAAACAGATCACAAGTTGCCACACACTGGGTGGGGAAAGGAGTTGACTATAAAGGGGTGTAGGGGAATTTGGGGGGGCAATGTAACCGTTATTTATCTTGATTGTGATGATGGTTATGTAACTGTGTGTCTGTCAAACCTTCAAAAATTTATGATAAAAACTGAATTTTACAGTATATAAGTTATACATTAAAAGTGGAAAAATGCTTCTTTGTACTTCTTCAATAATGTAATTTTCATTGTAAAACGCTTTTCGAATGGAGGTTAATTTATATCAAATCTAAATGAAAATCTTCTAATTTAAAAATAGAACTTTTTAAAGATATTTAAAAAACCAAAGAGGAACTTCTACAATTTTGCACATCAGTTTTAGGGTTTTGATTATGTAGACATATCAAAATTATATTATTAATTATATTTTATCTAAAGGGTCAGCATTCAAAAGAAATACTCTTAGAATTCCTGTTGGGCTAAGCTTTCGACCTTATCATATTGCTATTTTTCATAAACTTACTTGAAAAAAAAATAGAACAACATGGGCATTGAAAGAGAAATCTATGTTCTAGGGAATATTTCCACTCACTCTGAAATAGCAGTTCAGCATTTATATCTGACAGTTCTATTTATCAACATGCTGTGACATTTAGTAAAAATGACTAGGGATGCAGAGTGCTGCTTTTCTATGTCATGAGTGGCAATTGCAATTTATTCATATGTAAGTCATTCAGTCTCATTACCATAATACTCTTTCTGCTAATACAATGAAATAAAAGAATCTGTAATTTTTAAGAGCCAAAAGAGTACTGGACTACCAGGCAAGTGTCTTAAATGCCATCTCCTCAGAAAGTTTTTCATGATAAGATTGGCAAGCCTGTTAAATTCTCTCATAGCCCTTTTATTTTCTTTTTGCAGAGTATCAAACACATTCTTTATTAACTATTCAATGTTTACCTCTCATCATTAAGATAGGGACCTTGTCTGTCTTGTCCGTTATTGTATCCTGACACAGTGGCTAGCCCATTTTAAGTATTCAAAAATAATTTTTGTTTCCTTTTCTTAGATATGAAGAATAATTTATGATACTATTTTTTTTTTTTAAGGAGGTACTGGGGATTGAACCTGGGACCTCGTGTATGGGAAGCAGGCGCTCAACCACTGTGGTACACCTGCTCCCCTGATTCCATTTTACATCCCTGTCTAGCTTATTAATTAGACCTACTTTTTAGTTTTTTTAATGGTTGCTCTTGGGTTTATATATCTTTAACTTCCTTACTATGGCATTCCAGTTGACATGTAGTATAAGGAAATTCAATGCTGTACTTCCATTTCCTCCCTCCTATCCTCTGTGCTATTGTTATCATATATTTTAATTTTATATACATCAAGTATGTTATTTGCTTTAAAGAATCAATTATATTTAAATGATAACAGAAAAAAGAAATGTATTGAATATTATTGTCAGTTTTTACCTTTTCTGGTACTCTTCATTTCTTTGTGTGCATCCAGGTTTCAATATGGTATCATGTTTCTTCTGCCTGAGAAAATTTCTTTTAACATTTCTTCTAGTATAGGTCTTGTATCAACAAATACTCTCTGTTTTTGTTTATCTTTTATTTTCGAAAGGTATTTTTTGCTAGGAATAGAATTCTGGTTGACAGTTTTTTCTTTCAGTACTTTTACTGTCTGTGGCTTGTATATTTTCTGACAAGAAGTCTGCTGTAAATTTTATTGCTTTGTGTTTCTCCATGTGTAATGTAACTTTTTTCTCTAGCTATCTTTAGGTTTCCTCTTTTTTTGCTTACCAGCAGTTTCATTATGATGTGTCTAGATATCTGTTTTTTTATTATAGATACTCTGTTTTGGATTGTTTGGATTTCTTTGATCTGTGGTTTCATTAATTTTGCTAAATTCTCAGGTATCATCTCTACAAATATGTCTTCAGTCCTGTCTCCACTCTCATTTCTTTCTGGGATCCAATTAAACATATCTTAGACTGTTTGATAATGTCCCTCAGTTCTTGAATATTGTGCTCTTTGTCTTCTTTTTTTGTCTTTTTGCTTCAGTTCAGGTAACTTAAATGAACTTATCTTCAAATTCATCAATTCTTTTCTCAGCTGAGTCCATTCTGATAATATGTCAATTGAAGAACTTCTTCATCTCTGGTATGGTATATATTTTTATTTCTAGAATAATATTTGACTTTTTAAATTAGTTTTCTTCTCTCTCCTATATTTGCCATCTGTTTGTGCATATTGCCCAGATTTTCCACTAGATTCTTAGAATACTAATCATCGTTATTTTAAAGTTCTTGACTGATAGTTCCAAAATCTGTGAATTTATGAAACTGGTTCAATTGCCTGCATTATGTATTGAAAATATTTGTTTTTGCTTGCTTTTATATTCATCTTGTAATTTTATATTGAATGGAAGACATAATGTATTCAAGAATAGTACAGGCTGAGGGAGATAGTATTTATGCCCAGAAATGGGCATGTCTCTTCCTCTTTAGGCAGTTAATTTGGGGAGTTGGGTCAATCTAGTAAAATTGAGCTGGACTTAGCTTTTGTTGTTGCTACCATGACAGATGATATGTAAAATCTGTGTACCTAGACTTCAAATTTCTCCAGTAGTAGGATATTGCGCTTGTGTTTAGTGTGGGGTATGCTGTGGTGGGTGATTCTCATTGTTCTTGCTCAGCCCTCAGATTTGAACCTGCATACTCCACAGATGGGCTCTCTCACCACACTTTTGTTGTTTTCTTGGAAATAAATTGCTGTTTATTGATACTTTGTGCAAGGCTTGTGGTGGTGGAAGAATGATAGCTCTTGATTCTCCCAGTCCAGCCTCAGTCTTACCATACCTGAACACCTGGGCCTTGCCTGCTCAGAGTTCTTCCCTCTACTTCCCATGGTTTTTATTATTATTGTTATTAATACTATTCTATTTTAGAGTGGCTGTGGTGAGACAGTCAAGGCATGAGATTGGCAAGGGAGGCAGGGCTTTGTTAGCCATGTTAAGGGGGTTCACTTTATAATGAGTGTCCCAAGAAGTAATAGGAACATTTAACAATGATACTGTTTCCTGGATTTGAAAAATACCTACCAATCTTGCCTACTTTTGAAGCCTTGATATTTTTTATTCTCATAAAGCATTTTATTAACAGTATACACAGAAAAGATGGTTCAGGGAAAGGAATATTTAGTGATATATAAACTCTTCTTAACTTCTAAAAGTAAAGGAATACCAAGAAAAATCTCTTGGGAGAGAATTTTTAAGATTATGGATTGATGTAGTCTTCAGAGTCATGGATAGGAAAGGTTTATGAACTGTGGCGTTAGAGAGAAATATTTGGATAGTTCTTTTGAGGAATGAGACTTTTTGAATAACTTGAAAATGCTGGGTAACTCTTCTAAAGCATTTGAGAGAAAAGGAGCGATTAATATATTAATCCATGTCCTTAGGGAAATGTATTTGATTCTATTAGATCATGAGAATGGCTGTTCCCTTGACATAGCCTCCCCATTGTTGGATGAATCTACATCTGGGCCTTGGAATGTATGTTATATGTTCTTCAAATTCCATGTCCTTACTCATCTCACAAATGAAACCATATCCAGTTTGAGTTAAGGAATAGAGATAAAACCTTGAAATACCTTTATCACAAGAATTGGCTTTTCTGCCATAGATGTATGTTTCAATTATCTTTTACTATATTAAAACATCACCTTAGGATTTACTGGCTTAAAACATGATTTCTTATGTCTCAAGATTTTATAGTTCTGGTATTCAGAGTGGTTCCTTCTGATCCATGTGACATGGGCTGGGGTCACTCAATCATCACCTGCATTTACCTTATGGCTGTGCCGAAAGGTCTACTGACAGATTTGGCAGCTCAATCTCTCTGATTGTGAGATCTCTTTTCTGACTGGTCTCTCCTCATGCAGTAGTCTAGTAAGACTTCTTTATACCATGATATTTAGCTTTTCTAGAGAGAAAGCAGAATCTGATCTGCTAGGTCTTTTAAAGCCTAATAATGGAAGTGACACTGCAACACTTCTATATTATTCTAATCAAGTCAAGTTACAAGGCCGACCCAGATTCAAGGGGAGGGGAAATAGACTCCACTTTTTAGTGGGTGCAGCATCATGTATGTCAAAGAGGGAAAGAATTAATGGTGACCATATTTGAAGCTTCCAGAAAGTAAAAATGCCTCTGTTGACAAAAATAAAATTGACTCACCCCATAAATGAGAACTTCGTTTGCAGAAGCTCAGTTCATTTTCCCCACATTGTTTCAAGGAACATTTTGGAATCATCCTTAAAGAGGTGATGAACATAGGAATCAATAAGCTTCAACTGTGGTAGAGAAATAAGCCATTCTCATATTCTATATTCTGTTTTAGAATATAATCATACAGGGGGATTTAGCACTCTGAGGGTACTCAATAGTCTGTTTGTGAGTGATTGATAACCTGCTACCAAGTAACTCTACTTTTAGGCATCACTTGAGGACTGATTTAAAAACCCCTATGATGTTGAATACACTTTTGAATCTAGTTCAAACATTGCAGGTTTAATGTTTAAATGTGATTATTCTCTCCTTAATTCTATTCCTTCTCTACGTATTTTTGCCACTGACAACATATCAAAAGTGGGAAGAGGAACAATAGTGTAGTACGACTCATGCAATGTAACTAAGTCTATCTACATATGTGTCAGAGTAGACTATAATTGAGATCTTCTTGTTTTTTCTCCTTTGTTCAAAACAAATGCTAACCATTTGCTTTTAGATCTATGTAGACCACTGTGATTATGCTGCTAGGTAATGTGGCAGATGTTTCAGGAAGACTCTTTAAAGCTACAGACTCACTTAATTTGGAGTGTGGGGCTATCCAGGATATCCAATTTTACATTTGATGGGCCTAGCAAATTAAAATATATGCAGAGCAATGTCTCTTTTGAGACCAATTATTCCCAATTATTTAGTGTCTTCATAGTGATTGCCTAGGTGTGACTCAATAAATCTCCAGATTATATTGGAAGTAATCGTAAGTCACTTTTATTTCATTTCATTTTGTTAGTTTTTAAAGGATTTTGAAGGATTTTTAAAGGATAAAATTGATCTAAGTGGTTCAGATAGTACCTTCAGTAGAAAAGAGAATTAGGTAAAGCTGTGTGCTAGTAGATGGTTTTTGACATTTTAAAAGGGCACAAGGTAATGCCTGTCTGAAAATTGAATACATAACCCAATGGGTTAAGTACTTCCTAACCCAAGCAACAGCATCCATACTCCTAATACTAGCTGTAATCATTAACCTAACCCACTCATGATTATATATATTATTTTCTTGTGTTAATAATCTATTTTGATATTTAACAGAGTGCTTTGCACATAAAAATGCTTAATATCTATAAAATGGTTGTTTAAGAAAGATAACATCAATTTTTTAATCCAGCATGCTATTTAAAATATTAGGTGTTGTTAATACCTCTGGAAGCAGGATTAGATAAATCAATAGGAAAATAACCAGTTCAGGTAAAGATAATTATGTAGATTTAATTTCAAGGCAACTTCAAGGTTACCGTTAGACAGGATTTTTGAAAAACCTTTTTTTCACAGCTGTATATCCAAAGGCAACTAAGTACCTCTTTTGTTAACTGTCTCATCATTTGACAAAATTCAGAAAGGTGGGACCAAGGTAGAGTGGGGAGAGAAAGGGTATTAGAAGTTATTGAGAACTTTTCTTATAGCTCTAAGATTCTACAATTTTAAGGAGAACTAAAACAAAAGAACTATTAAATGGCTCCTCCGATGGGTATTATGAGTAACAGCTGGCTGTAATTTATTTGTTTGCATTTGAAAATACAACATTTTAAGTTAATGCCAAGCTGTCAGTTTATATATTTAAAATAATCTTACTGTTTTATTTTTTTAAGGTTTAATGCAGACTTTAAATTCAAGAATAATGTATAAGCCACTGGATGTTGCTTTTTAAATGGAAGCATAATTGAATTTGATATGGAAAGGAGATGATGATTTCATATTTTAGTGAATGTATAGCTGAGTGCACACAGGTATTTTTCTCAAACAGCTTTTCTCCCTCAAAATTGCAAGAGGTGGGGACATAAGGTTTGCCATATTTTATCCAGAAATGCTGGAAGAAGGAAACTCATTGTTCTATGAAAAAAACATTTTTGTCACTAGATTGTTTTATTGAAATGCCATTTCAGAGTTCAAGTTTCTTGATCTTTCCCTTGCCTTTACTCACATATATATGCAAATGGAAAGAACACAAAACCATTTCTCTTACTTTTTTCCAGCATCTAAATGCAAACTGTTTCTTTGAGTATATCCACATTTCTTTTTTTAGCTGCCTTAATTGTTCATGAAATTTAAATGGGAAAGCTTCATCTTGAACAATATAGTATGAGTTTGCATTATTCAATATTAATTTATATTTCAAAAATTCCTATACACAAGCCAGTGACTGAATTTGTCTTAGAAAGATCCCTTTCTAAAGTAAGAGTGGACTTAATTTAAACCACCATATAGGTTTGAAAACAAGGTTACATGCAGGGCACACTCAGGAGGGTTCTTATTATCCTACCTCATTCCAGGAAATAACAATTTGCTATACAGTTGACATTGAATTTATAAAGTAGCATTAGGGAAGATTAAGAGTTAAGGTCAGGACATTGCTGTGGTTATAATCAGACCAAACTAACTTGGGGCACAAAGAATATCACAGTAATAGTCACAAATCAGGACATCTCTGATTCCTGTTTGGCTGCCCCCAAAACGGACCAAAAAGAGCTCTTCTGGACATCTCAAGGTATATCTCTCATGGTTTTTGCAAGCTCATCTTTTCGAAATCAATATGGCATCCATGATTTTCCTGCTTTCCTGATATGGCTATCTGCCTATGATATCTGCAAATGTTGCCAACTGGCTGCTTAAAAAGACTGAAGTTATTGATGCCTCACACTGGGGATGCTAATACATAGGCTGAGGGTTCTCTGCCTGGGGCCTTTAACTGTGGAAAGCAATAACACTGCCCAATGTTGACATATTTTGTGCCTTGTTCCTGAAGCCATTGGCATTTGATACTGTTGTCACCTTGACTTTTCAAATCCTCAATTTATTTAGCTTGGACAGGCTCTTTTATCAAAGCGTCCTCATCCAGGGATTCATGCTTCTGAGTTCATGCAGGCTGGATCAGGGAATAAACCAAATTACAGATACTATGAGTGTTAATATAGTCCCTCCCTTTTGATACTGGCCAGTTTTAGTTGCATCAAACTTGTATGATTTGACTCTTGTTTCGCTTGTGATGAGTCATTTTAATAGTGAGCTCCTTGATACTTTATAGAAATAGAACACTGAAAAGCTCAATCTTCAGTCTTCTGGAAATATTAAGACATATCTAAGTTTCAGAAGGAAATGTTTGGGCACAAATTGGAGTTAATGTCATACTAATAGTAAAGATTAAATAAATGCAACACTTTTTGTGGATTGGTTGGGTGTCTCTTCTACTCCACAAGTTGTCACTGGGGTCACTTGTGCAGCTGCACTTATCTGGAAGCTGAGTGGGGCTAGAAGATAGAGAAGGTCCCATTCACAATCCTGGGCCTTGGGATTGCCTGCGGCTGGGACTACTCTGCTTTCCTTCATGTGGTTTCTCTCTCCCAAAGCAGGGCCTTTCCAAGTGGACTCAATTTGTAGTAGGATAATGTGGATTTTCTGACAACATACTGACTGGGTTCTAAGAAAGTCTAAGTGGAAGCTACAGGTCTCTTAAGGGCTATCAAAGCACATGGTCAGTTCATATTCAATGGGAGGAGAAATAGAATCTATTTTTTTCATGGGAGGGTCAGTGTGCTCATACAAGGAGGAAGTGTTTAGTGGCCACAAATATATGGTTTCATAGTTTCCTTTCTAGCTTTGTAATTTCATTTCCTCTGTATAGTAAGTTAAAATTATGCAGAATTTTGTTGACTGTACTTTGGTGACTGAAGGGATGTGTCAGTGCTCATTCTGAATAGAAGGAAAAAAGAGGAAAATGGCACAGCCCAGGGGCATGGTTACAGTCAGTGACACATGATCTTTAGGAAATGAAAAGGCTGTCTAGAGGAAAGTGGCTGGCAAAAGTAATAAGAGAAAAACATAATAGATTTAGGGAACATGCAAGTATTTTGTAGAGATTCTTAGAAAACTAAAGAAACATAATAAAAGACTTTCCTCAATAATGCAGAACTGAAACTCATATGAATTTTGGCATTATAATATAGGAAGAATGGACCCCTAGGACTGGAAAATGTGGAATCATTTAGGTTATATAAGGATATTTAACAAAGGAGCTAAACTTATTCTAACTGGAGATCATAGAAGAGGTAAGCACATTCGAAAGGGCTAAGGGCTCCATTGGGATACTCCTGGTATCACGTATCCTTGTTCTGAGGATGCTATAAATTGAGGGAACAGTAGTTGTTTCAATGATTCCATTGAGAAGATACAACTAAGTTTTTACTTTGAGTGTTATGATGAGAATCTTTATTCCAGAGAGGACAATATGAGTAGATCTTAGGGACTGAGAACTGAAAACAAAATTGTTTTATTTTTGTTTTGTTCCTGGGTACTCATCCTACTGAGAACAAAGGACAAATAGCACTTATTCCTAAATTCTACCTTAATACATATTGATTGGTAATATATTGACCTTTATTTCACTTATCAAAATGCTACCCCTTCCTAAGACCTCATTTAAGATGATTGTTTTTAGGAAGTTTTCCTTAAAACATGTAATACTCATACTATTCTCAGAAGGTTATTGACCTTTAAGGATTTTGAAAAAATCTGCCAAGTATGAACATAGTGATATTTTAGAGATGTAATTATAATCAAGAACAGATTTTGGGGGAAGCAGATGTGGCTCAAGCAATTGAGCTCCTGCCTACCACATGGGAGTTCCCAGGTTCAGTTCCCAGTGCCTCCTAAAGAAGATGAGCAAGACAGCAAGCTGACCCGATGGGCTGGCATGGCAAGCTGGTGCAAGGAGATGATGCAACAAGAGACACAAGTTGGAAAACATAGTGAGAGACACAACAAGGCAGGGAGCAGAGGTGGCGCAAGTGATTAGGCTCCTCCCTCCCACATGGGAGGTCCTAGGTTCAGTTCCTGGTGCTTCCTAAAAGGAAGATGAGCACAGAATGAACAGACACAGTGAGTGCAAAAAAACAATGAGGAGAGAGAATAAATAATCTTTTTTTAAAAAGAACAGATTTTGGGTTAAATATTTGGCATCTTAATAGTATCAATATCTTTCATTCATACCATGTCCTTTTATACAAAACTAATCTTAAAATTACTTCCAATTGTATGGTTCTAGATCAATTACTTATAAAAGTATTTTAAAATTTGTTTGATTCTATTTTCACTGTTATTAAACAACAGAGTGACATTTTATTAGAGCTAGGAATGAAATGTTATTTTAGAGATATCTGAATTCAATTTGCAACTGGAATACTAGATAAATGTTAAATAAATTATTGATATAGTATAATTTGGCTTCATATATAGCCATTTAAATGTCATTAATTTCTAGAAAGCAGAAAAAGAAATTCATGTCATTTAGAGTTAAAAGAAACACAGCATCATCATCTTTACATAATAAGCAAAACCACTATGCTCATTATTAAAAGGAAGTACATACTAAAATAGAAGGGGCATGGACTCTTCATTAGAAGCAAAAATTATTCTTATTGGTAAAGGACTATATGATAACTTTTAATTTCAAAATGTAAATTCTGAACTGGTCTCTAGAAAAGAGAAAACTCTTCCCTCTGTTTAAATTGCATAAGACATTAATCAGTGATAAAATTCAAATATATAGTGACCTCTATGGCATTGATACAAACCATCAGAACAGACAGTGGCCATGAGGCTAGAGCAGGTAGCTGACAGCCTCCTCTGGGCCACATAATATCCCTTTAGTTTGATGATTAAGTAAGGAATGCTAGGTTGGCAAGAGGGAACTTTGGGGAGGGCAGAGGACTGGAGATAATGCCTATTTATCAGTTGGAATGGAGATATTTACAAATTTTAATAACCTGGATGCACATATGACAGAAATGCCTGGACTTTAGTGCTAGCTTTTTTTTTTCTATTTAACAAACTGTATTCTTCGAACAAATGCATTATGGTTTACTGGCAAAGAAGACTGTTTAGTTTCTGTGCTCTGCAAAAGCTCTTAACTAGCTGAAACAAAGTGGCTAAAATGCTTAGAGAACCAAATAAATTATGCAATTGTGCATAGATTTAAGTATTACTTAAGATGAGAGAAGAAAAAGATCCTTGTGACCTGGAATAATTGGGAAATATGGAAGTTACCCTGAAGTAGTTGAAACTTGAGCATGGATTTCAGGGATGGGCTAGTTACGCATGCCAGGTACAGAAGAAGATGGAGGGTAGAACAACTCTCAGGTAAGGAGAACAGAGCAGCAAAGGAACTGGGGTGTTTATGGAGCCAGTGGGTGTGGGGCATTTGGTAGCATGGCATGTAAAGGGTAATGATGGCTCATGTGTCTTACAAGTCAATACATTGTTTTGATGTCAGGCACAATTTGACAACCCTGTATAGCATATCAATTCACTTAATTAGTTTTTATCATCAAGTAATATGTACCACCGATTTTCTTATTCTTACTCTGGCCACATTTCCTCCAGATTGCAAACCCCATAGAAAAATATTGTCTGGATCAAAATGGCCTTTTCAAAATTACCATCAGTGCTTGACTCTGAAAAACTGGCCTGGTTCACTGGACTGATAAATTAGAAAGGGTAAAGCTACCTATTTTTGCCTAGTTAATTTATTTTTAGTTAATTATTTTAAATCCATTCCTGTGGTGAGTACGTACCTATTGAGAAAGACAGCACCAGAAGAACCTGTTTATATCCCTGTTTGTGTCCCTGTAGAATAAATAGAAACTCACTTTAAGCAAACTCAAACAAACAGAAGTCAACCTCTCTTAATTTCTATGTCCATGCCTAGAACTAATAGTTGCAGATTATTGAGCTATGCTCTCCTTGATAAGCTGTAATATGTATATGTATATACATATATATATACTTTTTTTCTTTCAGGAGAAAGCACAAACACAACCCCCCACCAACACAAATTATGCAGTCGAGTTTCCCCCATGTGGGGAAATCACAGGGGTCAGTAGATCCAAGTACAATAGATTAGCCTCACCCTGGGAAAACCACCTTCATGATCATGGTATCTCCTCTGCAAGGTAAGTATAGCTATAATATATTTTAAGAGAAAAAAGTATATCTAAATATATATTTAAATAGATTGATAGATAAAAATAGATGAATGAGCATATATAGATATGCCTTCAGTTTTTGCAAGTAATACCTATGATAACCAGAGTTAAAACAGAGATGGTCTACTCTTAGGACTTTTATATTCATCTTTTCCATATTTTTAATCTACACTTAAGAGATTTTTATGCAATGGATGAGTCAGTCTCATGATTACAGTCTACATATTGAAACTTAAGCTTATCATTTTCCAAGTACAGGCATATACTATGAGACATGTTAAAATGTAGACCAAGAAATGCTCTGTTTATTCCCTGCTTACAGCAAGATGTCTGTAAGTGCTGACCCCTCCATGCTAGCCATGTCTGGGTTTCAAGGAGGATATTCAAAATATTTAACTAATCATGGATACCCAGCCAATCAGAAGAGATCAGCATAAACAGGAGGTGACTATACTGGTACAAAATAGCTGATTTTCTTTTGTATTTTCCCTCTAAATAATAATAATGAGTCACACTGAATAAACTACTCACTGGCAACTTCTCTTTATCCATATTTATGATATCATGTATACTGTTTAAGAAAATAGTTATTGTCATTAATAATTAATTTGTAAACTCAAGGGAGCATGAGATTTCCCCCCTTTACTCCTTTCCTTCTTTTCTTCCCTTTTAAAAATCCAGAAATGAACTTGACAGTTATTCAGTGCAGTGATTTCCACACTTTTTCAAAAAAAATTTCAGAATCCTTCTTCAAGTGAAATCTTCCCCTGGAGCTCAGTACATAAAAGAGAGAATGTAATATTTATTTTGGTTAAGGAAGGTAAGTGAAAGAGTTTTATTCACTCAACCTCCCACCTTTCCAGCTTGTGGAGGAAGAGGAGATGATCAAAACTCCTTTGACATATAGCACAAAATGAGGAAACCAAGACCCAGAGAAATAGAATGTCTTTCTCAAGTTTAACATTATATGTTACAATATTGCACTGTATTATAGATTAAGAATTAATTATGCTAATAAATAAGTACATGAAGTTTATTGGTTAGAGAATTTATCAAAGTTTCAAAGTGTAATTATGTGGGTAAGTATGTATGAAAATTCCCTGTATATTGCTATAGTAAATATAGAAGTGTTAAATCAGTAAGAGAATAACATATTTTAAGTATTATATGAAGACACAGATGAGATATGGAGAAGAAAGCTGCAGAATGTTCAGGTTTGGACAACCACAACAGTGGCGTGAGCCACACACTCAGCTAGAAATTAGAGTGGAGCAGAGGATCTGTTTCACAAACATCTCTTTAGCTTACTCTCATATAGTGATGGCACTAAAGTAAGCCAAACTAAATGCAAATGAAAGAAATTCTAACAAGGGGAGAAATGAAACATGATCTTGTGAGATTCAACTGCTGATATTTCAGGTGACGTTTGGGAAGTGCTTAAAGTGGCAGACGAAAAACAATGTAGAAAAAGGCTTGGAGAGGAAATGAAAGAGATGTGCTGAGTTTGGTGCTTGAGTTTCCTGGAAAGGAATTGTCTGGCTTCTCTCCCACTGTGTGATCTTGACTACCTAACTACCAGTGGTTCCTGGGAAGATCCTCAGGAATAAATGAGGATTTGGACTTCTTTATTGTTTCTGGAAAAATTCCTGAAATAAAGACTTGAACCTACATATTTTTCCAGAGAAAATTGTCCCTGAATGGCCAACTTATTTTATTTGGGCTTTAGAGAAAATGGGGGAAAAAAAGAAAAGAAAGAAAAATCCTTTGGCTTTGCAACAAAAAAATCAAGTAGTTTAAAAAAAAGAAAACAGACTGGTGTCAGATTTTGACAACATGGCTGTGTGCTGTATGCCAAAGTACTAACATATTTAGGCTACTCAAAGAAAGATAATTATTTTATGTTCAAGCAACATAACCTTTAACATTCAAGCCACAGGCCAACTATCATGGACATGCAAGGACATAGGGAATATTATTCTCATGGATTCTACCAGAGAATGAGTTCCGATAGGCAGACACTGGATATTCATTAACATAATGACAATGAATATACACCTAACTATAGAACCAAGACTAAGTAATAAATATATAGAAGAGAATACCATGTGTGAATGTTATATACTCAGAAGATTTAATCAAATTAACAAAAAGTATAAAAAGATAAACAAAAGGCAAGCAAGACAAACTAAAACAGATGATATTGTGATGGTGAATAAAAAATTATATCATAAAACTGAGGCCAAATTTATCAATCATGTAAAAATCAAATGTATTAATATATCAATCCAAAGAAAACAATTTTCAGATTGGTTAACAAAGCAAACTCTGGTTGTTTGCCTTATACAATAGGCCCACTAAACACAAGCGATTAAGAAAAAAAATTTTTTTCAAGTACACAATGATATGTTGGGCAAAAGCAAAAGGAAGAAATTAAGGGGTGCAGTCTAGAATATAGAAGTCTGTCAAGATGAGATGTCTTTGGAGTTATAATAAAAACAATAAGGGAAATGGATGCAAGGAGAAATAAAAACTGTCTCAGATTAGCTTAAATACGAAACACACTCTGAGACAATAATTTGAGGCAAGTAGTTGGGAGATGATCCAAAAATCACCTACTGAAGAGGGAAAGTAAAGAAGCCAATAAAGGGTGTGTAATCAGCAATAGGAGCTGTAAGTAACCAGAGTGCATTCCTACTGGAGCTTTGGGAGACAGTGAGAACACAACTCGGAATTAGCCATAATGAGAGGAGGACATCCGAAGCATTTTCCTCCAACTTGCATCTGATATTGCCTGTGGGCTGCAACTGTGGTGTTAACTTTCTCAAGAAAGCTGAAAGACTTCAGGTACAAAATCACAGGCTTGGATTCAGATACCTTTGGTATGTACTGGAATAGTGAGGGGTGAAGGGCCATGCACAGAACAACACAACTCTCCATGTCCGAAACAGGAAAAAAAGTATGCCAAATATAAATTTAAATATGTCATATATATACATGCATATACACATAAATGCACATATACATATGTACATGCACACATACATATCTGTAGAGCATAGATATATTAATAGGCCATAAATATTAATTTTAAAAGCAATTGTGTTGAAAGGAATAATTCAATATTTGGACAAATGATGACAAGCATGTTTAGCCATTGAAAGACTTAAAATGATAAATATTAAATTATTCTATAACTATTAATATATACACTTAATGCAATACCAAGCACCATCCCAAAAGAGATTTTTTCTTAATTGTTTAGGATCATCTTATATATATATAGTGTTAATAGCAAGAATATATCGAAGAGCATGCCAATACTAAAATATATGGTAAAGTCTCTCTTATCAGAAGAATATGACACTAACTAGTTTTAGAATATAGAAAACTTATCAGTGGCAGAGAATTGAGACCACAGAAATAGATTTCAACAAATCTGAGAATTTAGAATTTAATATGTATTTTTTAAATTGAGAATTTAACATAGAAAAGTATTTCAATTCTGTTGAGAAAATGTAAGTTATTTAATAAATGTAACTGACTTCATCTAGAAAATAATACAACTATTCTCATTACATATGCAAAAAAATTCTAAATATTTTAAGTATGAACAATCTGCTAGAAAACAGGCATACATTTTGAGAAGAAACATATTAGAAGAACAAGTCTATATTGCCAATAGCTATATATGAAAAAGAGACCTATACTTCCTAGTAATAAGAGAAAGGGAAATTAAAGCAACATTTTTGACATTCATATTGCATTTATCTGATTGTTTAAAATTTTTAAAAATAGTTTGTTGACACTTATGACTGGCAGGGATGTAGAAAAAGCTATTCTCAAACACAGTGGAAAATGAATTTTAAAAAATCACCTGGTGACTTCCATCATAATTTTAAGTGTACATTCTTCTAATAATGATTCCCTGGAAATCTGTTCCTAGAAATGGAAACACTAATGTGTGAGAACATATGCACTTGGATGTTGATGTTTTGTGTGGTTTTTTGTTTTTTGTTTTTTTTCCCCAGAGACCTCTGTCGATAGGAAAGGACAATTTCCAGGGTGAGTCCTTCAGCTTTGAGGGGTGCAGCCACAGTGGAGAGAAGGGTCACAGGATTCAAACGTAGGGCAGGCTTATAACTTCTGGGGAGCCACGAGGAGGAATAAGCTAGGCTGCTCACACTGCTGCTGGTTCCCGTGGCTTTCGTGAGCTTTGAAAATGATAATCGGAAATGATGGTGACTAAGCATGAATGTTGAACCCCATATTCTACGGAATAACTGTGAGTTTGTTTTAGAGGACTATAGGGCATAACTTGGAGAAGGTATTTCTCAGAAGGCAAAAGCTATTGTAGGGGACTAGAGAAAGGATAGCTGGAGCCAAGAGTGGCCTCTGGGAATAACAATAAAAAGTAGATAAAAGTAGATAAAGTGACTATTTGGTAATGAGTATGTTTGAACACCTTGTACTCTATTTAAACCAGGTTATATCGAGGTCATTAAAATGAGTGAAATGGATTAATGCTACCTAGTTTGGATAGGAGAGAAGCAAGATGCGGAAAGCTACAATATGCAATTATTACAATTTAATAAAATATAACAAAAATATATAACATGTTTATATGCAAATTTATATATTACAAATAAATGTTATACATTATACCTAAACCTATAATTTCTTTATAAGAATACAGAGAAACACAGAGACTGAAGTATACCAGGCTGTGAATATTGAATGCTGAAGGTGGAGAAAAGACAGATGAGGTGGGACTGAGAGTGGGAGGGATATAAGGAGAAGAAGAGTGAAGAACAAGAGGAAAAGAAAATAAGATTTATTATTACAGATGGAATTTCATGTAAGTACATAAGTTAACAATGAATCCAACAGCAAAGCCCTTGAAACCAGAAAGAGACCCCCAAGTAGTCTTACACCTAAAACTATACCAGAACTTTTCCCTTAGCCACACTCATTAATAAATTTTTACCCAATACCTTAGGGAAGAACACGTGGAAACTGATGTAAGGGCACCTTGTGTATCACGTATTTTAGATTGTTGTGCTGGACTTTGTTGTCAGCTTAGCACCACCCCACCAAGCTGATCTAAGTTTGGGAACTACGATTTCCTGAGTTTAGACTTTGCCAACAAGATGGACTTGGATGAGAGTTGAAGGCAGAAAGACGCAGAGGCCGCTGTTCTCTGGCAGCTGTGCTGCTCTGACACAGTGGCCTTGTCGGTCAGCACGTTGGTCTCCCTTGCAGGCAGCTTTCACTTGGAAGCCATGTGCAGCTTTGCAGCAGACTCTCCTCTGAGCTTGGGCTCCTCTACTGAATTCCAGTGCTTTAGGCAGTGATCACCACTGACTTCTCTGACCTTCATGCCAGCTCTCCTGACCTTCAGTGGTA
The DNA here is from genome assembly GCA_029593785.1 of Cabassous unicinctus. Classification (NCBI taxonomy): domain Eukaryota; kingdom Metazoa; phylum Chordata; class Mammalia; order Cingulata; family Chlamyphoridae; genus Cabassous; species Cabassous unicinctus. The sequence continues at coordinate 6,005 of JAQZBX010022795.1, read as the reverse complement.
ACTTCCCTGACACACACTGCCCCAGGTCTTTCAATAGTAGTGTGAGCCTCTGCTTCCCTATGAAGCTGCTTAAACCCCAAATGCATGAAGTGGCTTCTCTTTTCCTGACAGAGCCCTGACTGATAGAATTACATATAAGGATGGTAAGAAATAAAGAGTAATGAAAAAGTTAAATGAAGTTAATAAATAATAAAGTGAGTAAGTAAATAAAATAAAATGTGAAAACAATAAGTAATGAATAAATGAAATAATGAATAATTAATTTAAAAATAAAGAAAAATTTGAAATTAAAATAGTTATCATACTAGAAAAATCAACCAAGGATAGGAGCCTCCTCCCCACAGTGAGGCATTGTCTTTAAAGAGGTTTTAAAAACAATGATAAAAGCAGCTAAATTTCATCCTATTTTTTATTATTTTCATGAGCCCCACAATTCTAAACTAGTGTCAGTGATAAGATATTCCTCCCTGTGGGGTAGGCCTCTCCCAATCCCTCCCCACTTAGTTCACCAGAAAAATTAAAAAATAATTGATCAAAGCATAAATACAGAGATTATCCCAAAAGGCACTGATGGCTCCTCGGCAATTAGAACTTGACTATATGTTTAAATGAATCATGATATCTACGTAAAACATGTATTAATTAGAACTGGTTATTGAAATATTGTCAGGCGTGAAGACTTGGAAAAAGACTAGACATAAAGACAAACAATATCAGAGTGATCCTAATCTTTAGACTGTTATTGACAAGGTTGAACTTAGTGAAGAAGTAGATTCATTGGATTTTAGCAAATGAAGTTAAGTATTTCATCCCCAGTGACATGACTATCCAGATTGCGGGAGGAATGAATGAAGCCATTTTAGCATAATGTCAATATATATTCCATTTATCTTTCTCTCGTATGCTCCAGAAGCAACCTACTGATTATGATCTATATTCTCAAGTAAATTTCCCTAAATGTGGAAAAGGTACTGCTCATGCAGAATTAATAGATTTCAGGTCTGAAAAAGTATTTTCTCATTGTAAATGTAAAATATGGCATTCTTGGTTTAATTTTACTTAGCAAGAATCACTCACCTGGGTCTGATTATTCCTGAAAATTTTAAGAGCAAGGTATGGGAATACAGAAATTTAGCCTTACCTTTAGAAATGTTTTTATTCCTTTTTGCAGAAAATTCTATCTGGGTTAGAATCCAGGTTTGCCAACTACTCATTCTGTATACTTTTTAAAGTATGAATTAGCAATATTGCCTTTTTCCCCCACAGAATATTTTCTCAATATTTTTATTTTGGGTTCAGGACCAGGATTTACCTTTTTTTTATATATAACTTTTTGATTTTACCAGAGATACTAAGGTTGGTTAAGTAAAGAGTGTTTCTTCACGGAATGAGAAAAGATGAAAGCTTGATGAAATAGCATAAGTGCTATATAAGGGATTGGAAAACCCAGGTTTTAGTTGTGTCACTGCCATTAACCATGTAACATCTGGAGTGTTCTCAGCCTCCTGTGTTTCAGTTTCACACCTGACAAACTGACTGAACAAGGCTGTTGTGTTCCAGATGATACGAGTAGCCTGGGACTCCTCACGCTGTCATCTCTGCAGTGTTAGTCCATCCTCCATGTGGCCTTCCTGATGGAGTATGACCCTCAGAGATGAGAAATATCACTGTTCAGATACCTTTCCTCCAGAGATAAGTTTAAAGACAATTTAAAATAGATCCTTCTATTGGGATCAGGCTTGGATTACTCTCCTAAAGGCCATCTACTTTGGTTTAATCGTAAAACTGGGGAAACAGTTCAGGATGGTAGTTGGCATATATATTTTTTTTCTGTGGAGGAAAAAGGCAATATTGCTAATTTATACTTTAAAACACAGCTAGATATTTGTCAAGTAATGTAATAAGTGACTAGGTATATATCTTCAGGAAAAAAAATTAAAAATGATACTTGATTAAATTCACTCATTATTTTAGATTCTTTTAGAGTAAAGGACATATCTGGTTTATTTAGAGAGTTTGGCAAAGTTTTCTAAGTCAAGAGACATGCTCAGTGCCAGTTCAAATGAAGAAAGGAGTATGAGTACAAAGTAGAATAAATGTTTTCAAAAATGTGATCACTTATGAATGCTAAGGAATTCTTTTAGGGATACCATATTTTAGGGTTTATATATTTATATAGGATGATAGTTACAAATAAATTTTTTAGATTGTGTATTTCAGGGAAGCAGCTGAATTTCATTTGGGAGCCAATAGTGTGATCGTTATATAAAATTATTTCTCCATTTAGATCCAATCTAATGTTCAGATTCTGAACTACTAGCTTTACAAATTAAAATATCTTTAAAATATTATTCTGCACCTACATACAAGGTAGTAAATCATTTTATTACCTTCTGACTGATTATTTGATGAAAACTATGTTGGCATTTTCACCATACATGCTATGTACTTGAATAATGTAGCTTATTTTCATTTTTCTTTCAACCATTGGCATTCAAAGAAATTAGGAATTTGTAAAGTTGGCTTCATACATAAAGAGTAAGTATCGACTACAAGAAATGAGGGTTCTTTTAGATAGAGGGATTATGTTGGGTTTATTTTTTAGCTAATGTTAAAAAATGTGTGTAGGCTAAACATTTTCAATCAACATAAATGAAGTCATTTGTTTGAAAACTGATGTACTCATGTCCTGTAGAGTAAGGTCAAGGTCTACTAATATTTCATTCTTAAAACATGTTGGAGGAAACTAGTCTATTAAACCATTTTGCAATTATTTTTAAAAATTGTTTTATTATATATTGCTAATGATAAATGTAGTGTGCTCTTAAGAGAATTGAAAAAGGGTAGTGGTTGCCATTTTAATGAAAGAGGAATCTTTATTCTTATAGACAAAACAGTATTCAGAATGACATTGAGGTTGGGGATAAATTGGAGTGCTGAATTTGAGCCAACTCACATGTGATTGTCAAGGTAATGCTCTGGATTGGAAAAAAGCACCCAGTGACGTGACATATAGAAACACAGGGAAGGCTAAACACAGCTCTTTTTGTTCTTTATATCCTAGAAATAATGTTCCGGGATTGGGAATCGAGCTTGCAGATGATGAAACTCTTAATTCTAGTGACTAGGAATTAGGATTTAAAATGAAAAGAAAAGAGTTTAAGATGTATCTTTACTTAATCCCTAAGAACTATCAGCTTTACCGTGCAAACCAAGCATAAAAGAGCTCATTTATGTACAGAAAGATTTTTTTTCTTTTTGTTTTTGACAACCAAGCATAAAGGGAAGAAAATAATGTTTTCCTTAAAGACAAGAACTCCTGATATCCATTGAGCAGTAAAGGGCAAACGCTGAAATTTAGTGCTAAATTTAATGCACACGTAAGTATATATTTAACCATAGGACCTTTTTTTAATGTCAAAGTAATTCATCGAAGGTACAAAGAATAATTCAGTGCACACTTGAGTTTTCTCCACTCCCTTTAAGAAACAGAACATCAACAAAGTCATTGAAATCCACTGTGTACCCTTCTTTCCTCTGCCATGGAGATTAGTGATACCCACAATTTTCTGTTTTTTTTCATTCCCTTTATTTTCCTAATATTTTATGTCATAATTTATATTTTCTATATGTAATATGCATAAGCTATATTATTTCCTTATACATTTTTTTGCTTTATCTAAATGTATTTTCTGATGATTAATTTTTTTACTCAACACTTATCCTGAGATAAAAGTTGAATTTTATAGCTATAAATTTAAAAATTTTATAATTGGAGCACTTTTAGCATGTTTTTTTAAATTTTCAAAGTCATTTAGTTTTTTTTTTTTTAAATGTTTTCCCATTACATACAGTCCATGTTACAGTTTTTAGCTTTCTGTCTAGTAATACACATGACCTTAGACTTTCCCTTTCAACCACTGCCATACCCATACAATTGCACTGCTAGTTACAAACACTAAGACATGCTTTCACCATTTCTATTCATTTCCAAAGATTGACAAACAAACTTTATACCAATTCTGCACAGATTAAACCTCAGTTTCCATTCTCTAACATCATCCTATATTCTGGTGAACTATATTCTAATTATTAACACCATGAGTTTATACAATATATTTAGTTCATAATAGTGCAATCATATGGTATTTGTCCTTTTGTGTCTGACCTGCTTCACTCAACATAATGTCCTTGAGGTTCATCCATGTTCTCATATGCTTTACGATCTCATTTCTTCTACCATTGCATAATATTCCATCATGTATCTACACCACAATTTGTTTATCTATTCATCAGTTGATGGATGCCTGGGCTGTTTCCAAATTTTGGCAATTATGAATAATGCTGCTATGAACATCGGTGTGCAGATGTCTCTTTGTGTCTCTGCTCTCAGTTCTGGATATATGTAGTAATGGTATTGTTGGGCAACATGGAAAGTCTATATTCAACTTCCTCAGGAACTGTCAAACAGTCCTCCACAGTGGCGTACCATTATACATTCCCACCAACAGTGAATAAGGATCCCTATTTCTCCTCATCCTCTCCAACATTTACAGTTTTCCAACTGTTTAATAGTGGCCAGTATAATAAGTGTGAAATTATATCACATTGTGATTTTGATTTGCATTTCCCTAATTGCTAGTGATGTTGAGCATTTTTCATGTGTTTCTTTGCCATTTGTATTTCTTCTTTGGACAATTGTCTTATCAAGTCTTTTGCCCATTGTATAATTGGGTTGTTTGTCTTTTTATTGTTGAGTTAAATGATCTCTTTGCATATCATGGATATTAAACCCTTATTGGATATGTGATTGCTAAATATTTTTTACCATTGAGTAGGCTGTCTTTATACCCTTTTGACAAAGTCCTTTGGGGTGCAAAAGTGTTGAATTTTGAGGCGGTCCCATTTATTTATTTTTTCCTTTGTTGCTTGTGCTTTGGGTGTAAGGTTTAAGAAACTGTCACCTACCACAAGATCTTGAAGATGTTTTCCTATATTTTCTTCTAGGAGTTTCATGATTGTCGCTTATATATTTAGGTCCTTGATCCATTTTTGAGTTAATTTTTGTATATAAGGTGAGACAGAGATATTCTTTCTTTCTTTGGGTATGGTTATCCAGTTCTCCCAGCACCATTTGTTGATTAAACTATTCTGGCCCATCTGGGTAGGCTTAACAGCCTTATCAAAAATCATTTGGCTGTAGATGTGAGGGTCAATTTCTGAGTTCTTGATTCGGTTCCATTGGTCAATCTGTCTGTCTTCATGCCATTACCATGCTGTTTATACCACTATAGCTAAGTAATATGCTTTAAAGTCAGGAAGTGAGAGTCCTCCACCTTCATTCTTTTTTAAAAGACATTTTTGACTATTCAGGGCCACTTACCCTTCCAGATAAATTTGATTATTTATTGGCTTTTCAATTTCTGTAAAAAACAGCTCTTGGGATTTTTATAGGGTTTGCATTGAATCTGTAAATCAGTTTGGGTAGAATTGACATGTTAACGATATTTAGTCTTCCAGTCCATGAACATGGAATGTCCTTCCATTTATTTAAGTCTTCTTCAGTTTCTTTTAGCAATGTTTCGTAGTTTGCTGAATGTAGGTCCTTTATGTCTTTGGTTAAGTTTATTCATAAATATTTTATTGTTTTAGTTGCTATTATAAGTGTAATTTTTTTCTGATTTCTTCCTTAGACTACACATCAGTAGTATGTAGAGACGCTATTGATTTTGGGTTATTAATCTTGTATCCTGCCACTTTGCTATACACGTCTATTAGTTCTAGTAGCTTTATTGTGGATTTTTCAGGATTTTCTAGATATAGGATCATATCACCAGCAAACAGTGAAAGTTTTACTTCTTCCTTTCCTATTTGGGTGCATTTTATTTCTTTATCTAACCTAATTGCTTTAGCTAGAACTGCTAGCACAATATTGAATAACAGTGGTGACTGTGGACATCCTTGTTTTGTTCCCAATCTCAGTGGGAAAGCTTTCAGTATTTCAC
>JAQZBX010022794.1:0-31291 GCA_029593785.1 Cabassous unicinctus | reverse complement strand
AAATATATATATATAAATATATATATATAAATATATATATATATATAACAAATAACATTTATGTAAACAAATGCACATATATGCATATGTATTTATATATAATTTTACAAATATTTGTATGTATTGTGAAAAATTTGATTTTTACCCACAATTAAAAAAAAACAACATACTACAAAGCTACAGTGGTCAAAACTGCGTGGTATTGGCACAAGGATAGACATACTGACAAATGGAACTGAATCGAGAGTTCTGATGTAGATCCCCACATATACAGTCATCTGATATTTGACAAGGCCACTCAACTGGGAGAAAAAGGCATCTTCAATTAATGGTGCTTTGAGAACTGAATGTCCATATCCAAAAGAATGAGAGAGGAATACTATCTCACATCTTATACAAAAATTAACTCAAGATGGATCAAAGATCTAAATATAAGAGCCAAGACCATAAAGATCTTGGTAGATAATGTAGGGAAACGTCTACAGGACCTTGTAATAGGAAATGTTTTCATGGACTTCAAAACCAAAGCACAAGCAGCAAAAGAAAAAATAGACAAATGGGTCCTACTCAAAATAAAAAACTTTTTCACTTCAAAGGACTTTATCAAGAAGGTGAAAAGGCAGCCTATTCAATGGGAGAAAATATTTGGTAACCATCTATCTGATGGGGGCATAATATCCAGCATATATAAAGAAATCCTACACTTAGAAAATGAGAAGACAAACAACCCATTTAAAAAATGGGCAAGTGATTTAAACAGATACTTCACCAAAGAAGAAATACAAATGACTAAAAAGCACATGAAAAGATGTTCAATATCACTACCTATTATGGAAATGCAAATCAAAAGTACAATGAGCTATCTTCTTACCCCAATTAGACTGGAGGCTAGTAAAAATACAGAGGACTAAAAGCGTTGGAGAGGATGAGGAGGAATGGGAACCCTCATCCACTGCTGATGGGAATGTAGAATGGTGCAGACATTGTGGAGGATGGTTTGGAGGTTCTTCAAAAAATTAATTATAGATCTGCCTTATGATCCAGCAATTCCACTGCTGGGTATATACCCAGAAGAATTGAAAGCAAGGACACAAACAGATACATGCACACCAATGTTCACAGTGGCATTATTCACTATTGCCAAAACTTTTAATCAACTGTAATGCCCATCAACCAATGAACGGATGAACAAAATGTGGTAGATACATACAATGGAATATTACTCAGGTGTAAGAAGGAATACAGTACTAATACATGGGACAACATGGATGAACCTTGAGGACCTTATGTTGAGTGAGGCAAGCCAAGCATTTAAGGACAAATATTACATGACCTCACTTATATAAATTAAGCAAACTGAGCAGATTCACAGAGCTAGAGTCTTTGATAGGTTTACAGGAAATAGAAAGGGAGAAGAAGTTTGTGAGCCAATGCCCATATGAGCGAAATCTATGACAAGGTGGAAGCATGTAGTTGTGCAGTGAAGAGACATCACAGAGGTTTAGTGATAATATTGGGTTGGGTGGTGCAGGTTTGACAGGGTGGCAGGGTGGGGAGGGTGGGCTGGATGGTCCTTGACTGGGGGAGGATTGGGGGAGGGCAGGTGAACACTGGGGATGGTGTGTATGTGGTTGAAATTACAATGTTGGGAAGGCTCATTTGACAATATGACAAGGAAGTTTTACTGGTTTAGGGTGTTGGATGGGGGTCTTCAGACCAGGGCGCACCTGGGGCAGGCTTCTAGTCAGCTTGTGTTTGACCATTTTGGCATAGTGTGTTGCATCAGTGGGTAGGGGCCCACATAATGAGTGGGAAAGTGTTGGACTCCTATCTTAAGGAGACCCACTATGTTCTCAAACAGAGGGACAGGAGTCACTTGAGAGCATCGGTGGTACCTAATAAAGAAGGACAGACCAATGTGGCAAGTCCTCAGTGAAGATACAAGTAACTATGAATCTTGTCCTTCAAGGAGTGAAGCCTGGTGATCACTATGGGCCTGAAGGGGATGGGGAGGGTGGAATAAAATAGATGGAATGAGGGCATTTTGCAAAGATGCATACAGGTCATGTTAAATTTTATCAGATCTTATAAAAGTATATGGTCCAAAATATAAACCATAATGTGAACCATTGATGATAGTTAGTAGCTATTTCTCAATTTGTGCTTCAATTGTAACAAATGTACCATCTACATATAAAAGGTTATTGATGGGGGAAAAGGGAAAATGGGGAGCATGTTGGGTATATGAGAATCCCCTGTATACTGTATGTGCATGACTCTACTGTTACCTAAAACTTCTTTGAAGAAAAAATGAAAAAAGAAAAAAGTAATAGACTGGGGGAATAAATGGAAGTTAATGTCACTCTACATACAGGACAACAGTCTTACAGCGATGAAAGGCAAAATGTAAAAAAATAAAATAAAATAAAAAATTTTTTCTTCAAATATATTTTCATTATTTTTTAATATTCCAATTTTTTAAAATATTCTATTTTTACTTTTCATTAATTGTTTCCATATTTTACTTCTTATGTCTAAAAACTATGTATAAAATTATCATTACTATTTCATTTTCTTATTAATTGTATGTGGCTATTTTATTGGCTTCATTTTTGAAGAAGTTTTAGATCACAGAAGGGTTACAACTGTGACAGGGGAGGATCCCTGGTGTGGGGTGTCAGTGAGGGGGGATACATGAGAGGAAGTTCACCTGGGTACATAAATAAGGCATATAAATGTGTTCAAACGCTCATGGGGCATTGTCACAGTGGGTGGAGATTTACACAATAACCCCAAAATATCAAATTCCCATCCGGAGGAGCTCTGCCACATTCTCTAATAGAACAACAAAAATGCCCCAAGTACAGGGACAATGACTTGTGAAGGAGGATGGTCCATTGAAGGACCCTTGACATTGATGACTATGCTTATGATCCTTTGCTCTTGAAATTGAATCTTATCCTAGTGACGTAGGGTGCCTTAGCAGTACCTAGGGGGAGCCTCCTTATTACTCAAATGTGGCCTTTCTCTAAGCCAAACTCAGTATATAAAAGCAATAACGTCCCTTCAGCGTGAGACAGGACTCCCGGGGATGAGCCTCCCCAGCACCAAGGGATTGCTACCAAATACCAACAAGCAATGCATCTGGAAAAAAACAAAAACAAAAACAAAAAAACACCTTGACCAAAAGGGGAAAAAACTAAAGACAAATTAGTTTGTATGGCTAAGATAATTCAAAGTGAGTTGGGAGGCCATCTCAGAGGTAGTGCACATCTCAACAGGCTCTAATTTACAGCCAAAGTAAATATGACTCCAAATAGCAAAGTTCCTCAGGGATATGGAGACATCCAGACACTATAGTCAGGGCAGACAGCACAGGAATTTGGCCCCTTCCCAGTGGACCCTAATCTGGTATTTATGCTCCCCAGTGTGACTGAGTTAGACTCAGCAGTGGTTTCCCTATGTATGACTCTTCTGGCCTTCTATTCGAACCTATAATTAGTACTAGAGTTGGTAGGAGTACATCCAAGAGACTTAAATCGGTGTGCTGTCCATGTGCCAGCTGAGCCCTGAATCTCAACGGAGTTGTCACACCTACTCTCCAGTTCAATGGACTCACCAAGGACAACTAACGGGGAGGAGATGAAGGACAGACAACATGCCAATGAACCGAGAGTGCCTACAACTGCAAGTAAGAGATGTATGAGAAACCCCCCTCAATTAATGGTGGAGTGGGCATCACCATCCCAGAGTCCTCAGGATTGGAAAACCAACTATGGCCTAAAACAAACTTACTAGTATTCTACTGTAGACTACTTGTGATTCTAGCAATGGAAGAAATACCATTGTTCTGGAGACAATGACCCATGGATGTTCTGGAGTTAGGATAAGGGAAAAACAGGTGTAATGGGGGGCATCTTCGGGATTTGGGAATTATCTGTATGACATTACAATGACAGATACAGGCCATTATATATCTAGCCATAACCTATAGAGTCAAATGGGAGAGAGTGCAAACTACAATGTAAACTACAATCCATGCTTAGTGGCAAAGCTCTAAAATGTGTTTATCAATTGCAATGAATGTACCACATTGATGAAAGATGTAATGTGGGAAAATGTGGGAGGTGTGGGGAGTGGAGCATGTGGGAATACCCTATATATTCTCTATAACATTTATGTAATTGAAATATCTTTTAAAAAATAAAAGAAAGTGGGAAGAAAATGGAAACAAAAAGTTATCCTACTTCTTAAAAATTATTCTGTAATAATATTCTGCCTTAATACTTTCTGCAACTTTAGATAATAAGAAAAATAAGTTATATACTATTTCTCTCATATTACCAAAATCCTTTTTGAAGAGATTAATATTTGGTAAGCACTGATATTTTGAGTTTCATCATCATAATTCTGAGTTCCATTTACACTAGCCCTATTTGCCCTGTGTAATTAATGGCATACAATATAAATTATTAGAGAAAAATATTCTAAGAAATCCGTATTTTAAAAATAAAATATGATACTATTAAGTCCTCTTTCATTTGGATGTTAAATGCTAATATTCTAGATTCATTCTCTTTAAGTATCATCCAAATAAAGTTTAAAAGGAAAATAACCTTATTTTCAGTGTCTTTGTTATTGATGAAACTACATGCCAAAGGAATCCCAGATGACCTAAGTTTTATGAATTACAAATTCTGCTTAGAATTGAAATATATAAAAGATTTCATTAATTCACTTGTAAATATGTGTGATGCTGAGGAGGAAAGAATGAAATGGAAAAGTAATAGAAGTTTCTATTCAGAATACTGATGATTACTTTCCTTGTTTTGACCTTACTATGTCAGAAATTTAAATTTTGTTTGCTTTCTTACAGAGAACACTTAAACATTTAGCTTATCTAAGGTTCAATGACCTGAATAATAGAAGTGGAGAAAACTGCTAATTTAGAGATTTTTAAATGGATAAACCTTGTAAACGGATTATGGAAATTTAAACATAACAAATCAGCCTTAATCACGCAGTTAATGAACTTCCACAATTTAATAGTGAACTCTTCAAATGCTGGGTTATATTTATATTCAAAGTCAAGTATGTACAAGCCAAGGGTACAAAAGAAACAATTCAAAGGTCTTAATAGTTTTTGGAGACTTGTGCTATTTCCCCTGAATTTACAATTCTTTTCTGCAAATAAGTCTAGAAACCAAGTTTGCCATAGCCTACTTATTTAAACTTGAATTGAACTTGACTTCCTATGATGGAATAATTTTATTAAAAGCAGAGATTTGTGCCTTCATATAACTTCTCTTCCTATCCTTTTGATTTACATATAGGGTGTAGTCAGTAAATGTCCAGTGAGTCTATCTGTATAATGCCTCAGAACCAAACTGCTATTTTTCAACAAGATTGCTATGGAGAACATATGGAGCATGAACCCTGCCCTAAAAATTCTCATCATCTCTCTCATCATTACCTGCTAAAGCATTTCATCATAGTTTGAATTCTTTATGCTAGAGGTTGGCCGAGGCCTGGAATAAAGAATGAAAATGTGACAAATGGCCACTTATTGGTCATTAACTACCATGATTAGAGCAGCCTGCCTCTCAGAGTGAGGGTCAGCATTAAGAAATAAAACCATCCTTTAGAATATCCTCTTGATAGGAATGAAGCTGTTCATTATCTGATCATTAGGTTCCATGCCAAATAAAACACATCTCTCACACAACCCAAGTCTTAATTGTTCATTTAGTCATTGGCTTAAATGGGAAGCAATGATCAAAGCAAGTAACTAAGCAACTGTGCAATCTTCAGTTCCCCATCTAAGTGCAAGATAATATTTAATGCTAATAAAACAGCTCAAGGCAAATAATTATTGAGCCCAATTCTGAGAGACGTGTGGCACCAAGCCACACAAGGAAACTATAATTTTGAGGGAAGCTAAAAATAAAATAAATAATTTTTAGCATGTTATTCTGCCTCACTATTGAAAAATGAATATCAAAAACTAGCCTCAAATGCTTGAAGAAAACCTTCATCAAAAAAAGTTACACAGATGTAAACTGAAGAATTGCCGTGCATGAAGATGACAAGTGGGGAAGGAGAAGATTCTAGCAAATGAAATTGGAAACCCAGAAAATGAATCTAGACATAGCATAGAAACAGACAAAAACAGCAAGAACAGTGATAAATGTCTTGTTGCCAGCAGCAAGATATGGCAAGATTCTTTACAGGACATTTGAGAATTATGAGTTCTCATCAAATTTTCAGAAATTCATTTGATGACCTTAGAAATATCAGCCTAGTCACATAAGCCTCAGTTTCTTCATTAATAAAGTGATAATTGCAACTTGCCTTACTTTATTGGGTAATTAGGAAGAATTAAGAAGGAATTAAGAAGCTGAGTTAGAAATGTAGAACTATTTTTGGAAACATTGATTGGTAAAGGCCAGAAGGAAGTATAGAGGACCTCTCTCCTACCCATGGCTGAAACCTGATATTAATGGCAGGAGGATAAGACGTATCGACATATCAGATAGGAAGAGTAATATGTAAAGATTCTTGAGCTGTTTTTTAGTTACTTGGATTTACTTCTTTGGGTTATGTCTGAGGAGCTGAACTATTTTGATCTCAAGAATGCCTTTAGTTTTAAGGTTACTTTTTTAAATTATTTTTTCATCTCTTTTCTGTTGTGCTGGCCCCCATTCTCCTTGTCATTCTCTTTGGATCTACAGTGCAGGAAGGATCATGGTGGGGCCCAGGAGAGAGAAAAATGGAAGCCAAAGGCTTAAGATTTTCTTAAGATTTTCATATGGAGATGAAAGGGGGCCACAGTGTCCTTCTAAGTTATTGTTTACAATTTACAAAGGTAGAAATGAGGCCAGGAATTTAGAGCTAAACCACATCCAGAAATAAAGAATGCATGTTTTGTTCTTACATCTTTCCAAATTCTGAAGATATAAGAAGAGGAACATGAGGGTAATGGATTCCTGGTATTCAAGGTGCTCTTATTTAATCAAGACATGTGACTCATCCCAGACACCCACAGAATGTTTAACAATCCTGGGGCAATGAGGGGCATTGGATCAAGGACAAGGAACAAAGTGCTGGAAGCAAATCATGCAAGGCAGGCTAGGAGGAAAGCAAAGTAAGAGGGAAGATCACAGATGTGGTTAAATTGAATGACGTCCTGGAGCTAATCGTCAAGGGCAATATTTTTGGGCACTTTAGACATAGTACATGAATCAAAAATTGTCAGAAAAATAAAAAGTAGTATCCCAAATATTGAAAGGAAAATACAGCTACTCAAAGTCTATGTAAAATGAAAGAACAAACAGTCCTCAGAGACTTAAAGAGTAGGACCAGTTAAGCAGGGGAAGAGAGTAATGGAGAGGTCCCAGAAAAAGGAACCAAGGCTGGCTTCATGAGCATTTTCCTGTGCAGTCACAAGCCCCTCACACTTAGAATTTTCCCACACTTGGTTTAATGCTCCGCTGTTGCCATCATGAAATTCTTAATATCTGAACAAAGAAGCATGCATTTTCATTTTGCACTGGACCCACAAACTATGCAGCTAGTCCTGCAAGGAATATTTGTTATGGAGGTGTTCTTCTGGCTAGGTTACAATAATCAACTCACCACATGATAATTCTGGAGTGAATCAACTCTCCAGAGATGGAAGATTCTTAATGGGAAGGAATTGGCAACAAGCATTGTGGATAAGAGATTAGAGGGAAAAAAGCAAGAAGAAAACTGTTTTAAAGGTATTTTGATATTTTAAACAATTCCCTTTCATCTATAAATTATTACTGCAATTCTTTTTCTATACCATAAAATACAATCAATAGATATGATGATTTTTTAATATTACCTTTTCTGTCTAAAGCAAATAAATTTCAGACCTAATACTCTACTAGAGAAAAACTAGCAATAGGTATGACATATTTGCATTTGTCAAACATTTAAGCAGCTCTTATCAAAAATTTGAAGGATATGAAGAGGTACATTTTTTTGTTATGACTTGCAAACTATTTATCAGGGAAGGAAACTTATGGATTTATGTTTATGATTTTTTAACTATCTATGCAAATTGTGAAAACTAATTGATCATTAAAAAAAAAGAATTGTATCTACATTTTAAGATAGCAGACCAGGACAGATGATTTACGGAAAAGTCTGTGTAGCAGTTCTGCATTGTTAATGAATTCCAAAAATAGTTGTTGGATTATGTTTGTAAACTGGTCTGTCAGAGATATCACTTTTAATTGATTAAATTATGATTAGGATTTTGATGGGGTCACGTCAGTAGAGCATTGAGTCCCTGCCCCTTGGTGGGCGGGGACTCAAAGAGAAAAGACATGGCAAAGGACAAAGTTAAGTTTTTAAGCAGGAGCTGGGAAGTGAACACACAGGAGAAGAACACAGAAGAATAGAGATGGCTCCTTAGACACGGCAGAAGCCCTGGAAAGAGAGACAGAGGATTTCAACTGATAGTCTACAGCTGGCTTTGTGGAGAGAGCACAGCAGCTGAGCCCAGAGAAAAACGGAGGCCAGGGAAGAAAGGAACTCAAGAAGCCTCAACTTTTGCAGACGTTGGCAGCCATCTTGCCCCAACACATGACAAGACACCTTGGTGAGGGAAGTAATTTATGCTTTATGGCCTGGTAACTGAAAGCTTCTACCCCAAATAAATACCCTTTGTAAAAGCCAACAGATTTCTCGTATTTTGCATAAGTACCCCTTTGGCTGACTAATGCAGTCTGCTTTTCTTGTCCAGAGATATAACCTAAAATATGTTTTCTTAGAAAAGGTTGCAATATAGATTTCTCTCTACCTAACTACATTTGTCCATTGATGTGCAATTTTGCTCTGATGACATGAAAAGCACATCACTTCCCACAACAGTGAGATTTCTATGGAGTCAAACTCCTACTTTCTTTTAAAATGAATTATCCTAGTATTTTTTCCCAGCCAAACTAGTTGACTTTAGGAACCTTTCTAAATACATAGCTTAAGTAATCTAACAAAAATTTTTAATGGTCATAAAAACACCAATCCATTGGGTTAGGCAAAATTTCAAGTGTGCTTTGTCAGAATTTGAATGAACTTTCTTGGGCTATTCTGCAAACTTCAAGAAGCAGATTTGATGTAGAGATGACTGGTGTCACTGACATGCTTCCAGCAGAGCATGACATTCAATCAAGGATGCAGCAAAAGTTCAATGATGAAACATGCATGAGAACAGACCTATTGACTTGCAGTAATTTTCTTGGACATTATCTAACCCTTCGTATTGTTGCAAAAGATCAAAGATTAAATGAAATTTTAATAAGTGCAGTTTTTAGCAGAGGAGTAGAAAATGGAGAGATTTTCTCATTTATTTAAATTTTTAAAATATAGAGTAAACACTAATAAACTGGGCACATATCCTGGCCATAGAAATAAAAAATAAAAGAATGGTTACAAAGACAAAAACCCAACTTGATTCTTTCCTAGACTTTTTGAAAATAAAAATACTAACCTTAAGAAAATACATACATACAATTCTTCTGATTGCTTAGAGGAGCCAGTGGCTCTGAAGAAAGAAATATGCAATGCACTCAATATGCATCCCGAATAATGTTTTTTTATTTTAAGATCTATGTAATAACCTTCAGATTTTCGCCCTAAGTAGAGCTATGTTTAATGTCTCAGAAAAATTAAAATTTTCAGAAAACCGCAAATGCCATTTCTGTCCTTTTCATGACAATCTGACAGCAAATAAATTCATGCTAGCCCAGAAATAAAAGAAATGTGCATCATGTGCCCAGGGCAGAAGAGACAGAGAGAGTTCTTTTATTTGCTCAGGCAGAGGTCCAAAGAGGACCAGTGCTGGAACCATCTGCTTCTTGGGGGACAAGTACAGGAAAAAAAGAGGCACTGTTTGATGACATCATTTAGTATCTAACAGTTTCAATGCTTCTTTTCATAATGTGTTAACAACCATCAGGTCAACATTTCAGCTTGACAAAAATGTTGGTAAAGTGCCACTTTTGGAGAGCATACCTCAGGAAATAAATTGATTTTCCAGTTTCCCTAACATCAGTAATTCTGTCTTGGTCTTAAGGGTTCACAGTGTAGTGAGAACAAAGTGTACCTACATCAACTAACATTCCAAAACATCATTTAAGCAAGGGATTGATAATTTGATAGGAGTTCATACCAAAGGATGAGCTAATCCAGGAAGTCTTCCATCAAAGAAGTCAGTCTTGATCCAGGCTTTGAAACCAACAAGATTTGCAGCAAAAATAAGTATGTTGACAAAGAAAAAATAGAGTTTATTAATGGTTGCAAGGTAACTTGGAATGGTGTGAAAGGAAGATTTAAGGGGAAAACTTACCAGTGGAGACATTTGACTTCATAGAGTTTGAATTTGACTTTAGCCCATACACGTGAGAAATCCAAGAGAGCAAAGTCTATTTAAAATTATAGGCAAACTTGATTCCACATTAGTTTGTTCTGGGAGCCTATAGTTATCTTCTTCTATTTATCTGTATTGCAACCAACAGAATCTCACCAATTGCTCTTGAAAAAAATATCCTAAAAAGACTTTGATAGTGCCAGATAGCGATATCTTAATGTCTCAAAGTTCCCCAGGATTGTTGAAAAGGCAGTGCTTGTCCCTTTCTCAAATTGTAACTATAACCAACTAATTATTCATAAGACATGTCAGCATGGAAAGCATTTTATGAAGAAAACAGTGCTCAAGTGAAAAGGAACTGAAGTGCTCAATGCATCTTGGTTGCTTTACAAGATTCAAACAAAAGGGAATCATTATTCCACTTAGAGACAGTGAGAAATTCATGTAATGAAGTGTGAAAGAAAAGGGGGATATTGTGTTGCTTAGTCAGATCAACTCCATCCTACTTCATTTGCATTTTTATATATCCATTTTCTAATGCCAGGAATATAATAAGGATTTTTTTTAAAGAAAAGAGTATGCATATATCTAATTCACTTAGATTTTCTTGAAACATATATTAATTAGGTAGATTTTCCACAATGAAAGTGTAATATTCATTCATAAACAGTATTTATTGATCTTCTATATTCTAGGCAAATGAGAGTAAACAAAATATCCATTCTCTATTCTTAAGGAGTCACAGTTCAGATATAAAGGCAATTCAGTATGTATCTTTGGTGATATTTTCTCTTTGTGAAAATAATTCATCTTTTGAAATAAAACAGACATTCTTTACCCCATAATCTGACTTGGAAATAAAGTGAATATTTGCTTTTATGAAATGTTAAAAAAAAAAAACAGTAAAAATAATATTAACTGAACAAAGTAAACACGTGTGTTTGTCACTAGGTATAAACATCCAGAAGGATGAAATTGTGAAGTCACAAAGATAACTCCATTGGGAAGGGTTGGACTGGGTACTGAAGAGACATTTCAAACAATTTCAGCATGAGTAGGTCACACGTGTCAAGGAGTTTATGCTCAGTGTTCTCGTTGCCATGACAGATTTTTGAAGATTTATTCAGATGTCTATGTAGATCAATGCCAACCAAATGTTGCATTAAAAGTGCCTTCCATGTCTATATATCCATGGATTAAATTCTGAAAACTATTGTCAGGATTAAATGGCCAGCAAAAGACAAAAATACTTCTACATAAACTATTAGAGAAAATTTAATTAGCTTAGGTCCTCTCCCTCAAGGTTCTTTCTCCTAAAATGGTTTTAAATGAATGGTATTACTTTGTATAATAAGACCTATAACTTTTTCCTGCCATGTTATTTGCTATAAAGCTGTTTTCTAACAATTTTGCATGTCCTTTGTAAAATTCATGAATTTAAAAATTATTTTTGGCTTACAGATTTTGTATTATAACCTTAGAAATACTTAATTTTCATAGATGATAGATAGGCTTTCTTTTTTTAAGGTGTTTATAAAGAAGTAATGCTGATTATACAAACTTTTAAAAATACAGATCAATAAACTTTAGCAGAGATAGAAGATCATGTAACAATAAAATAATGTTTAGGAGCCCACAATCTTTGAAAGAGAAGGAATACTTATGAATCAGAGAGTTAATTCCAATTTTTTTCTATTAACATGATCATATGATCACATGCCATAGCAATCATATATCCAAATATATTTCAAAGCTCTTAAATATCCCATTATATATATATATGTAACATAGTTTATTTAATCAATTTCATCTGGTTGAATAAACATTTTGTAATACTTTTTTGAGTATTATAAATAATACTATGATGAATATCCTTGTACATTAATGCCAATACATATCTCCCTAACTTTTTCTTTGGAAGCAGAAATAATGGTTTAATGAATTTTAACAAGATACACTCCCGCAAGTGCTATATAAAATTACCAACTTCACTACTTTCACATTAGATGTTATATTTTTAATATTTTCCAATAAGAGAAACAAAATGGTACTAGTTATTTTATTTGTATTTATTTCATGGATATTAAAGATAAACCTTTTATTCCCAGTTAGTTGGTTGGCAATTTCATACTATTGTCCAGAAAGAATAGGCTGGGGAAAAAAAAACATGATCACTACTACAAAAGTAATTTTTTAAAAAGCAAACTTTTGTCACTACAAAGAGGCATGTGTAAACTTTTGGGGCTGATGGAAAATTTTTATATCTTGATTGTGATGGTG
Organism: Cabassous unicinctus; assembly: GCA_029593785.1. NCBI lineage: Eukaryota > Metazoa > Chordata > Mammalia > Cingulata > Chlamyphoridae > Cabassous > Cabassous unicinctus. The sequence continues at coordinate 18,615 of JAQZBX010022794.1, read as the reverse complement.
ATTATACAGCATTTCTCACAAATATGAATTTTACTGTACATAAATTATAACTTAATAAACCTGACTTTAAAATTTTTAAAAAGGCCAGGGGGATTCATACTATGCATACTGGTAACTTCAAAGATAAGAAGTAAAATAGTAGGCCAAAATTTAAATGTATAAATCAGGAAATAAAACTTGCATATACAGATTGAAACTATACATTGTACCCCAGGAGGCACTGATACAGTATAATCAATACAAATACCTATCTTACTAAAGTCACTGAGCTAAGCTTTAAGACAAAGAAATTATATCAGGTAAAGATGAAGTCATCTTTATGACAGGAAAAGTAAGGTAGTGAACAAAAGAAGAAATAAACTATTGAATTCATTGCAGCTAGTTCATAATAGTGAAACTGTAGTAGTTAATTCATTCAATAAATATTTGTCCAAAATGAACTTTTTTTCCAGGACACTCATGTAGGTTTAGCATTTTCCTATATAAAACAAGACAGTTTTATTTGTTACATCAAAGGAGAGCAAAGAAGAGTTCATTCAATAATTCTGGGTAAATGGAACTAAAAAAACCACAGGAATATTAAATTATATGGATTCCATAGAAACTGTACATAAGATGAGTAAATCTTGCATTGCTTTCAGGACAAATAAACTTATTAGAAGGGCAGCAGGTAGGAGGAATGGCAGGTCTGGCAGGAGGACATTTTTAAGATAGCTAAGATAAGAGTCCAGCAATTAAATTTGAAATGTACCAGTAAAATCAAGTGAACCCTTACTGGCATAAGTAGAATTCAGAAGATAAGGTTGTGATATACTAGAAAATCGAAACAGAAGTTGGCAGGTATGAGGTGCTAAGGCTGATCAGGTTAATCAGTCTTCAGAGAGCCTTCGTGAGATCACCTGAAGGCACCTCATTGATACCTGGGCTTCTCACTGAGGTTCCTACCTACTGGATCCAAACAGCTTCCCTCTAGAGCAGGGGTTCTTAACAAGGGGTCTGTGAGCTTGAATTTAAATTAAAAAAAAAAAACGTTATTCTTGTGGGGACGTGTTGGTGCAGATGTGATATATTTATTAAATAACGCACAGTATATTGTGGACTTAGTAAGGGGTCTTGTGGTTTTCACCTGACTGGCAAAGGGGTCCATGGAACAAAAAAGTTTAAGAACCCCTGCTCTAGAGGCATGTATCTTCATCTGTGTGAAAGACAAGCAGCTCTAATTTTTTAATAAGTCGCATTTTAATCTTCTTAGGTCTTGCATATATGTAAACATCCTTGGAAAAACAGGAATTTCTAGGTTTCTTGGAAGAAGATTTCAAACTCCAATCAATTTTGCCAAAAGACTAATCTTATTAACTGGTCGAAATTACTGAAACCAACCCTAAATTTTCAATTGCTCAATTTCACTCCAAAGACATGCATTCCATTACTGTAGTGTGAGGTTTTCACTGCATTCCAACTTACACTTTTGTTTCCTCAAGCAGCTAGTTTTTTCTTCTGTACTTAAAAAAATAATAACAAGCATATGTATATTATGAAACATTATTGTCTTGATATAAAATTTGACAACCCTACATTTTCTCCATTTCTTTCTTTAATAGGTTAGGTTGGCACATTACCGTTCTGCTTGTCTTTATTCAGGGCATTTTCAATTTCTCTTTTGCATAGGTAAGTGATATGATGTTCCAGGTGACTGGATAATTTGTCATCCTTAAACACATAATTTCTTACTTGGCTTCCTTGTGCCAAGTAGACTTGAACACATTCAATACACTGAAGTGCAGAGAAGAGGATTTCTTCCATTTGCATTTTAAATATTTCATTACCACATGTACCTTCCATAAATCTGGATAATTCCCTGTGTCCATCTAACATAAGGTTGTGTACTCTATAAGGCCAAATAATAAATCTACAGTTAATGAAATTGGTCACATATAAAACATTCTAGCTGAACTGGACATTAACCTTCAAGTATAACAACCCTTTGAATTTCACTCTGCATTGTTTGTGAAAATCCACTTTATGGCCTCAGAAACTGTGAACAAATATGATATTTCTTTGATTCAACATTGCATGCTGTTCTTGAGTCATCATTGTGAATATCAGTTATTTTTGACATTGAAGATGTAGCCAATAGTAAAGATTTAGGTTAATCTGTATAAACTTTAAAACATTTATTAAGCTAATTAAATCCAGAATTATTTGTCTAAGGTTTCTAGTGGGCCTGGTACAGCTCCCCTTTCGGTGGATATAAGTTTTATATGAGAAAAATTACCCCTCTCTGTTGGGTCCTAAGAAGAAGTGACAATTGCCTAAACTAAAGCACCACCAAGCTGCATGGACTTTGACACCATCAGGATCCAGAAGAATTTTGGTGACGTTTCCATTATTGTAAACTCTTGGATTCAAACATAGGTTGCAAATACTCTGATGTTTTTAGCATAACAGCATCAACAAATGATGCATTTCCTCAGAAAAATACTTTTTTAGCCAAATATGTTAATAGTGAAAGTGAATTTTTATTTTTAAGCTTGTATGAATAAACAGTCCCCTCGAGAGAACTGCATTTCATTTCTCAATGGCTAAGATCCACATGATGTTCAAAGAGATATTCTCTCCTCTGGTCACTGCCCAGATTACAAGAGGGAAATCAGAATGAGGGATAAAAGAGAAAGATAGGAACCTAATACCAGTCTGAAGAAATGGGGCAAAGAATTTATGGACCCTACTTTGATGATGAGAAGAAATAAATAGAAGAGCACCGATATAAACTTTCACATAGTCTAAATTAGCTGGAGATGGATAAACAGAGGGAAAAATTATGGAAGAGAGACCCATCAGGAAGGAACCATCAGGAAAAATAAGTGAAGCTAGACCCGCGACATTATATTGTTCTAAGTAAAGTTGATCACGTGGTGGAAATTGAGACCTTTTAGTTACTGCTAAATAAACCTCTGGCAACATTAAAAGAAAGAAATCTTTCAATATGACTCCTAAGAAATTCAGAAAATTATTAGTCATTTCCATTTGCATAAAATTTACTAAAAGCCAATTCAGACTTTGTTATCATGGCCTGTCCTTGGTTTAGTTCCGCCACCACTCTAAGTTACTGTTACATACAAATACAGTACCTCACACGGTAGAAAACTCTAAAACTCAAACTTAACGCTTCATCCTCTTGAGACAACCTACCTTGAGTTTTCTGCCACTTTATCTCTCTATTCTTGGATGTTGTTTATAAGACCTTATTTTGCCACAAACACTGAAGGCTTTCTATCAAAAATAAAAGTAATAAAAAGTCTTTCCTTCTCTTACTCAACATGTCTCAAATAGAAGTATCTCCTCACTAAAATTGGCTCTCCTCCCATGCAACAATCCTAGCTTAGTTGTGGAGAAAAAATCCTAGCTTCATGCATGGCAGTCACCAAGCACTGTGAATTTCAATGGTAAAATATTCCTCAAATGTACCCCCTCTCACTATTCCCACAGCCACTGCCCTTGACCAGCCATCCCCTCTCCCTGGACCTCTGCAGTATACCCCAAGGGCCATATCTCCCACATATCTTACTGAATCCAAATCTGTCTTTGATAAAGCAATCAGAGATATCTTTATGAAATGTGCCACTTGTCATATTATCCCCTGATTACCATCCTTCAAAGACTTTCAACTAAACTGGAAATGACTTCCTTAGCCTGCAGAGGAGGCTTTCCTGGCCCAGCCTATGTCTCCAGCTTCAACTCTGACACCTCTGGGATCCCATCTTATGCCTCAGCCATATGAACTCCTTAGAATAATCCCAAAACACTTTGCAGTTTCATGTCCCTTGACTCTTCTAGAATACCTCTCATGTCACCTCCCACACCTACTTCTGATCTACCTGCTCCAGGATAATGCCTTCTCGGGCCCCTCACACACAAATCCAACCCATTATTCCATCAATTCCTCTAAAACAGCATTTATCATATAGAAATTCAATTATCTATCAATGGTTCTGTATGCTTCTTGAGCCTGGGAACTGAGTAGCTTCTATGACCCAGCCCTTAATAAAACTTTCTTGACTTGACCTTACTAAACTTTCACCATGGTTCCTGGTCAAAGACATGTGACTCAGTGAATTTCCAGAGCCAGATCCATTGTTATTTTAATCCTGTAGTGCAGAGATCTAAAATGGGATATAAATCCATAACATTTAAAAATGGGCCAGAAACACCCAAAGTAGTTTGGTCCTTTTTAGGTAATCAATGTTTGTGGTCTTCTGTGTTTATGAACTGGAGAATTAAAAGCAAACACACAGCTGATGTTGTAGGTCTTAATGCTGGAAATCCTCTACTACAGGGTGATAATAATGAAACTTAGTATAACCCTCTTCATTCATCATAGGAGTGATATGACCAAAAAACGTTCTTAACAGTCATTTTGCTACCCTACGTATACCATTTGTTCACCAAGTACTCAGCTCTCTCACTAGCTTTCCACTCTGCCATATCACGTATCTTTTATTGCCCTCTGTGGCAGGTGTGATAGCAGCTTTTTATTCTTCCTTCTCCTTCTGTCATATTCCTGGAAGTGCCAACTTCCTTGCCTCTCCCTCGTTGATAAGTAGCTCTATAGACCTGTCACATCTCATGCAAGTCTTTGCTTTGATGAAAGAACTTGGGACTCTATCCATGGTGCTCCAGCAGTAGCAATGTCAGATGCAAAAAGAAGTAGGAAAAGAGTCTGCCCTCTAGGAGCCTTTCCACAATGAGCAGGCAACAGCAAGGTTGTCAGTCAGCGGCCAGGCCAGCCAAAAAGAGCCTATGTTCAACCCGAGCTGAAATTTCCAATGTAACTTTCAGTCCTAAGAAAGCATTTTTGAATTAGGGAAGGCCAGCTGGAAACAGCAAACCATGCTAGTATAAAAGCTCCCGTGAACATCCACTCTAATTTACACAGTAAAAAGAATGTTTTTAAGACCCAATTTTGCTACTTGATAACACTTGTTTTGAAAACCACAGTGATATTAAGGATTTTTTCCCCCAAATAACCTTCAATTTATCATCTTGGATTGTTTGTTCCAGCAATTCTAGACCATTAACTGCTCTCAGGGTATACTTTCTAAAATGTGAACATGACAGTATCATTCTTCTGTTTAAATACTAAAGAAGGCCTTCTATCCTTTTTAGAATAAAGCAGTTTTCCTTACTTAGGGTGGCATACAAGACCCTATAATGTCTCACCTTTCCAGCTTTGTCTCCTACCACACCTTTGCATGCCCCCTCTAGAGTGTAGATCAACCAGAATCTCTGGTAATTTCCCGTACTATGCCATGCTCTCGATTTACCATGCTGTGGCAGGAGTTGCTTTTTATCTGCAATGTGATACCACCTTTTACCCACTTTCACATAGTTGCCTTAAAAAGAAGCCCAGGGGCCATACTCTCTAGGAATCCCATCTCACTGTGTTCATCCCCCACCTCTATCCCTCTGTTGTTCTTAAGTGCATTTAGCTGCCAAATCACCTAGGATATGCCACTATTAGGGCATTCACTCCTTTGTGCTATGACGGTTTGACCCTTTGTACCTGCTATGGCACTATGAATTATTTGAGTGCAAAAAAAAGCCTCTTTTTCTTTGGTAACCACAGAACTTAGCATCTCAATAAATGTTGGTTGAATTAATAAGTGTATAATGATGAGAAAATATTCACAAATCTAACTTTTGTTATCTGACTATCCCAAGTAAAGTAGCATTGTGGTCATGAGCACAAGGTAGTATAGTTATCACCTATCTGAAGAAAATAATTTGAATAACTTATTTTAACAAATTAGAAAAAATGAAGAGTTGCTTTTGCTCAAAGAAAGCAATTTTCAGTTTAAATTATGATTCCCCTCAGGGACTTTTCAAACACCAAGTACTTCTAGTGCATTTAAAGTTTTTAAATAATTAACTACCTGAGAGGAGTAGGAGGAGGAAGAGCAAATAGAATTTTAACAGGAAATTCCAACACCTATCAAAAAGAAAACAATTAAAAAGAACATGTAAATGGTAACAAAATGCACCACTAAAATATTAATCAAGGGAATAGGATTCAACTAATGGTTTGATTTGCACACATTTCAGAAAAAATACTCATTGTGCAAAACAAAGATGACCGTGCTACTTTTCCTCTTGTTCATATCATTTACATTGAAATCATCTATGCTTGAGTCTGTTTTCCAAACAAGGCTATAAACTTTTTAAGACTCTGGACAATCTTTCGTTCATATTTGTATTGCCAGGATTCAGCACAGTGACTGGTACCTAGAGGACAGTCTATGTTTATTGAACTTAGCTCTATATTGGAAACTTATTTTCTATTTAATATGTTATGGCCAGTAGGCAATATAATATCTCCTTTGAGTAAGCAACTTTTTAAACATAATCACACTTTGTATATCAAAATCAGGAAATCACAGAGTATATCTGAAAATACCCAAAATTCTAGAATATATACATATATATATTGTTTTCCAACTCTTCAAATTTCTAGAGAAGAGTTTGGACAATTTTATTGCAAATTATCCCACTCTCATGAACTTATGACTATGAAGATTGGAATGATCCCTTAAAATGACCAAAGTCAAATTCTTAACTTATACCATACCAGTAAAGTCTATAAATTAGATATAATGAAATGCGATGTTAAATTTATAGACTATACCTTAAAAATTTCCAATTTTGAAAAGTAAATAAGAAATGTCACTGATGAAATGTACTAGCAGAGCATAGAGAATAAATACTCCGTTTTGGCTGCCTCTGGGTATCAAACCATCTCTAACCCATTTCAGATTCTTACTTATAAAACTGTGGGTGTTAACAATCTCAGTATTTTTTCCTTCAGTCTTTCACAGACACAACACCTGTCAAACAGCCAACATGCTGACCTAGTTGTATTGAATAAACCCTGCAGATTATTTGTCAAACAAATTCAGTAACCCAGTATTTGTTTCTTTATTTTAAAATTTAATTGGCATGCAAATAGGGCAACAAGGCAACATTTGTGCTGGATACAGTTGTCACTTCAGATTCTGGTAATGCTCATTATCATGGTTACAGATGTTTTTATTCCCACCTAACATCTGCCAATACTACCTAAACCCCAGGAAGTCTACAAACCTGTACAAACTTCTCTCACTGTGGATCTCTTTCTCTGTTATCTGTTTCATGCACACTAATTTTGTGCATCTGAGGACCTCTATTTGCCAGAATTATGCCTGCTTCCTAACACGTCTGCCTCCAGAGCTTTAGATTTGAAATTGAACAGACACAGAGCCAATTTATCATAGGACGACATGTGTCATGTTCATGGTATTACCAGAGGAACCCCAGTATGCACTGTATTTATCCTTTTGTTGTCAGCATGGACCAAGATAACATAGGATGGAGAAGCTATTACATTGTTAATAATATGATATATATTTTTAAAAATAGAGCATTAAATACCATTGCCTTCAAAATGTGGTGCTAGATCATTCTGCTTAAGACTGGAATTTCTTTGTCAAATAATCATCTGTCATTCAGGAATACATGCTATTGAAATGTGAATAACAAAACAAAAGCATTGGAATATATTCTCTCAGAGGAAAAGAATAACACTTTGCTCAAACCAACAATTTATTTCATCTATCTATCCCATTTTCACATAAATTCTAATCATACATAATGATGACTTTATCATGAATAAGGCATAAATTCACATCATGTGGCTTTTGTCAACAAATATAAATATCCAAAAGAATCCTCATTCCATCTTTTACTCACTAATATATGTACTTTTAACATCCTAGTAATGCATCTCTTACTGTATTTTCTAGATCAAGCATAAAGCAAATATATACTGAAATAGGTAATAATTCAAGCATAAACCTAATAGCCCAAAGGAAAAAGCTTTTCATTTGAACAAAGTTTAATAAAAAGCCCAAAACTTGAAGCAAAAGTTTCAACTGTGAACCCAGCTGATCACATAGTGACATCTTCTTAACAACTCTACAAAAATCTACTTTTACCAGAAACAACATTTGTTCATGCCAAACCCCATTTCAATCAGTAATTAATTTTGATTTCCAGGGTTCTTCCAAAGACTATTCTAACATTTGTAAATAACCTCCTCAAAGTGAAAGCATATAAGGCCTATAAATTAGTACATTTAAAATTTTATTACATCTGTAATAATCAGGTAAAAAGAACAAATATGCAAAACTCAAAACTGCATATATAGGAATAACAAAATTCAGTAAAGGCTGCATTCTGTCTCTCAATTCTGGTGATGAATTTCCAGACTGAGCACAACCCTTACTAAACAATTCTACTCAAGGAATATTTTGCAAATAATAGTATTTCTTATTTATCAGAAACACTGGACAGAATCCAGTAGTTGACTTCAGAAAATAGTTGGCTTTTTCAAAATGATAACTGAATAAATTTTAATGAAAGAACAATTTACAACAATTTGGGTAGGGTTAAAGCAGAGTGAAGAACCCAAGTACCCATAAAAGCAGGAAGCCATTACCATCTGTGGGTCTGAAGTGGCAAGTACAGAGGATGCTGCAAGAAAATTGGAGTGGAGGATTAGTCCAACAGGAACAGTGACCTTAGTTTAAAAAACACACACAAAAAGAAACAGGCTACTTCCAATTCTCAGCCCAGCAGGGAAGAAATAAATGTAATAAGTACCCCAACCCGTCTTTCCTCTACCTTGCAATATTCCACACTAGACAAACCCAACTGGAAGTCAGAGGTCAAAGGAGCCCAGGTGAGGCCTAGGCACAGAGAAAAGTAGAGACAGATGGAAAGCAGACCTACAGAGGCAAATGGAAAATATCCAGCACACTGGCTTTCTCTGTGGTGTACCTATTATTCACTGCCAAATGATAAAAGACCTGATAAAAAGAGAATGCCCTGATTCCATTCCTATGAGATTTACATGGAATTCCTCAACTGAAGTACAGATGTTGCTGTATGTATCCAAAGATAAATATGAAACCATCATTATTTCAACCATTCATATCACCAGTGAGGACTCCCAGAACCCGAGGGCCAAACTACCAGACTACTATTGGCTGAGAGGTCTTGGATTACTACTTATGTGTACCCAAGGAAAAAACTAAGGTACATGATAAATCCAGCTAAGGAATCCCAATCATAATAATTTCTGAAAGGGCATTATGGACACACTTCTTATAAGATATAAAAACACAGATTGATAGTTCTAAAGCATTGCTTGGGTGGACTCTAGGACAGTGGTAGGAAAGAAAGAAATTTCAAATATCCTCTAATTCCTTAATCTAGAATCAAATACCATCTGGATTCAACATTCCCTCTTCATGTCCATCTTGCGTTTTCAGAAACATTTGTATTAAAAAGTTTGCACATGAGTTACCTAGTTGGGCATTTCACATACATTACCTCAATAAATTTTTATAGAAAACTTGGTGATAGGTATTACATTTCTCAATGTGCAGATTATCATACGGGACTCAGAGAGATGAAACAGCTTCCCTGAGTTTACAGAGCCATCACTTCATGTCATGACTGGAATGGTGGCCCGTGTCTGTAGTTTATTTTTCAAGCTGCAACTGTCTCATGCTATAGCTAGGATGGTCTAGTTACCTTTCCTTGCCTAAAGAGGCCATACAATTTCGCAACTTTGTGCAGCTCATACTCTGGCCTATAAACTACTTCTTGCCATCTTCACCTAACTGGCTTTTACTTTGTAGCAATGAAGTGGGTAATAGAAATACAAAAATGAATAATCATAAAATCCATGTGCTTTAGCAAAACTGGGCTAGTGGTGGATAAAAACAATTCTTGAAAAATCTGCTCAGATTCCTCCTGCATGGTAAATCCTTTTCCAGCCTAAAGTAAAAGCTCTCTCCCACTGACCCTCAAAGGATGTATGTTTATGGTACTAATCATTTTAGGGCCTTGTGCCCTTTTGTATAGTCACCATCTCAACAATTATATGATGCTCACTGTTATGTCTGAACCTGTTCCCATTCTTCACTCATGGTAAGCACCTTATGATAAACCTTCATTCAAGAAATATTTACTGAGTGCCTATAAGGTGTTAGATGCTAAGCTAAGTTTGGCAATAACAGGTCAGATAAAACACATGAATCCTCTCCAGGAGCCCCTCTGAAGATTTTATAGTTTCTTAGAATATATAGACATGGAAATAGGCATTTATAATACAGTATAATAAGCCTTATAAAACTGAATCAGGTGTTTCTTGTTTGTCTCTATAACTCCATAAAGAAGGTCAAAGGGATTTAGGATAGGTATGAAGCTGACTTGTCTTACCACCTTCAATATTATCATAGTATAAGGGCAGAGAATGCCAAATGTCTTCTGAACTTTAATGGTTTAAATTTGTTGGCTTTTAATTGTATTCAATCTCAAAGCTGTGATAAAGTCAGCTCTTCACAAAGACAAAAAATTTGTATTATTTTTGTGCTTTCTGTTTTATGTGTATTTTGTATTTCTTAATAATGCTATTTCTAATCAGTGGACTCTATAAGGTCCATGGGATCATTCTATGCTTTCCTAGATATATGCTTCTTTGAAACATTGAAATTTATGCCAGGCTGTGAGGATTTAAGAGAATGAAACTTTTATTCTTTATGGGTGTGATATCATTATATCAATTATATACCTGTCAGTATTTACAGATACAAAGAGCTCATAAAAGTTCTCACAATCTTTCCTATGAAAAATCATAGAAAATATATAACATTTTTGAGTGACAAAATGCATGATATGCCCCGATATTAATATTTGTATCACAGAATGTAAATATGCTAAATTACAATGTAACTTCATATTTTTAACTTCTTTTACTCTGGTACAGATGAACATTTGCAATTTTCTTAGTTCTAAGCAATAATTTTCATTAATTAAGAAGCAAAATCTTTTCTTTCTGTAAGAATATGCTGAGCCAGAAACAATAGAAGTATTTGTATTGTTATGCACATAAACTTATAACTTTGAAAAGATTAACTTCTTGATCAATAAGTGAGAAATTCATTACACCAATCAAACCCAAGTAACTAGAACTAAACAAGATGTATCAGTCTAAGTTGAAATGCAATTGCTTCAGTACTGCTACAGCCTAAAACAAACCGTAAAATGAAATCATCACATTGTACCAGGAAATTTTGCATAAACAATCTGATAAATTCTAATGTTAGGGTTGCATATATATCAGTTTCTCAGCCAGTAAGAAAAATGTTGAGATCAATGGATGCTGATGAGCAATATTTAAATGAATTTTAAATGACTGTAATAAAAATTTAGTTGACTCAATCCCTGCTGTTCTGGGCTGCAAAGTTATGAGCTCTATTTACCTGAAAGCATGTATGCTTATTACACTTGGCAGGAGTTTCTCAACCTTGGTATTAAATAGAATATCTATTTTAAATGAACTAAGCATCAGGCTATATCAAACCTGTTACTTCAGGTTGGGATAAAGCATCATGGTAACCTCATGCACATAGTGTAAAGAGCAAAAGAGAATAAATATTCTGGCTTTTCTTAATCTTCTTTGTGAGCAAAAAAATTTTGTAAGCTTGAAAGACATTGGAAGAATATCACATTCACTTTCACTAAGTAAACTATTAAAAGAGCTAAATAAAATGGCATAAAAAGAGCAAGGTGAATTAGAAGTATACTAAATGAAGACGTTGTTGGTCAAATATGGAAACAAACCTAATGGAAGCATTTTCTTAAATAGAAAAGTCAACATAAATGGGTATAAACTGTAAAACAGTGAAAGAAATGGAAGGAAAGTGTTAATGCATACGGGATTTAGCATTCTGCCATTTAGATGCAATAAAACACAATTTTGGTGGGAGGAAATTAAAAACACATTAGCAGAGGACATCCAGTAGACCAACAAGGCAACATATGACACTCCAGGGTGCAATTCACCTACAGAATCTATTCTCAACTACAAAAACTGGCAGAGCCCTTTTCCTCAAAATTCTGAAAAACAGTTAAAGCGTTGCAGTAACTGGGCAAGTGCTAAATCAATAAAACATAGCTTTAAAAATGGTAGGAGAAAGGGATAGTGGGAAGATGGCAGAGTACAAAGCTCCAGGAATCAGTACCTCTACCAGAACAACTATTAAACAGGCAAGAACCATCTGAAGCAAACATTTTGAAACTCCAGAATATAGTATAACTCTGTGCAGCATCCAGGAAAGAGTAGTAGTAAGAGACTCGTAAATCACAGTAATGTGGGTTGGGCAATGTGGGATAATGTGGTGTGGGTTGGACTATCCATGGAACTGGGGGAAAGAATAGAGTAGGATCAGGTTAACTCTGGGGATTTGTAGGTCTATGGTTGAAATTACAATTGTGGGAATGTTCTTTTGGCAAATACGGGAGGGGAGGGTCAATGGTACAGGATGTCAGTGGTGGAAGGATATGTGGGAAAGGGTGCACTTGGGGCAAGCCTCTATGAAATATGAAAATATTCATCTTGTCACAGTGTGTTATCTCAGTAGATGGAGACCCACACAAGAAAGAAGAAAATATTAAACTCCTGTATTAGTCAGCCAAAGGGGTGCTAATGTGAAATACCAAAAATGGGTTGGTCTTTACAAAGGGTAAAGACCTTTGGGGTCTTTACCTTCTTGGGGTAGAAGTCCACAGATACCAGGCCATAAAGCATTATGTTTCTTCTCTCACCACAGTCCATTGACACGTGTTAGAGCAAGACAGCTGCTGGTGTTTGCCAGGGTTCAGGCTTCTGGGGTTCCTCTCTTCCTGGGGCTGCATTTCTCTCCGGGCTTAGCTCCTGTTTCCTCCACAAGGTCAGCTGTAGACAATCAGGCAAATGGCTTGCTTCTCTTCTCCTGGGGCTTTCTTTCCAACATCAAAACTGCTTCTCAAAAGACTGCTGCTCAGAACTGTTCTCGCCATGCCTTTTATATTTGATTCCCCACCCACCAAGGGGTGGGGCTCAACACCCTAATCATAACCTAATCATTCCCAGATTAACAGATCAGATTACAAGCATGATCCAATTATATTTTTGGAATTCTTGATTACATCAAATTGGCCAATGGTTACAACTCCCTTCCTGGGGACACTTGCTACATTTTCGAATAGAAGGGCAAGAATCTCTTGAGTACATAGGTAGTGCCTAATAAAAGAAAACAGACCAGTATGTCAAGCCCTCAATATTAATGCATGTAACTATGAACCTTATTCTTAAAAACTTGAAATTTAGTGATAACCATAGATTTTGAATGGTATGGGAGGGAAGAATAGGTGGAACACAGGGCATTTTTAGGGCATTGGAATTGTTCTACATGATTTTGCAGTGGTGGATACAGGCCATTATGCATTTTGTCAAAATCTATAAAATAAAATCGTACGTTGTAAAATGTAAATCATAATGTAAACCATTGACCATGGTTAGCAGCAGTGCTTCAATATTTGTTCATCAATTTTAAAAGTGTACCACACTAATGAAAGATGTTATTAATAGGGTGAAATGTGAAAGGGGGAGGAGGTGGAGTATATGGAAATCCCCTATATTTTCAATGTAACTTTTATGTAACCTAAAACTTTTTAAAAAATAAAGAAAAAAGTTAATTGCTCACTCCACCTGATGGTTACCATTGCTTATTCCCCATTCTTGCTGCAGGTAGCAATAAGATTTGGCCCCTGGTGTAGTTTGCTGGTGCTAGAGTATGGCATAAAAACCCAAGACCCAGAAGGGGTGCAGTGTGGTCACTGATCACTGCTTTTGATAAGCTACTTCAGATCATTGAGGATCTGGCTCTGAGGATAGCCGTTGTTCCAACCTGCATTAGACAAAGGCGGTGGAGGAGACTTAATGACAATATGTTTCTTCAGAGCTGTGAAGGAGAGTTGAAGGGATGTATTTGCTTGGCAGATGCCAAGTCAAGAAAACACAGTTTTGGGGAGTCATGAAAGAAGCTCCTGATGCCCTTCCTGACCCCTCCCCCATGCCCTCCCTTAGGCAATTTGGAACTGGCTGGTACTCCCTTTATTGGTACCCGGTCTTGTTCTGGCTGGGAAAGACTGACTTGGGAAACTTCTCTCTAGCATGCTCCTCATCAAAGAAGTTGCCGTCCAGGCAGAAGTACCTTGAGAAAATGAAAGAAATGTAAGAAACAATTAAAGCAGACAGCCAGGGGCAAAAATAATACCTGCTTTAAGTCCTGTATTAGGACACCTGGTAGAGGGAAAAGGTCTATTTCCTGGGAAGTAGAGAAGGCATTCAAATTCCTGTAAACAGGGAGACTCCTAAGGCCACTAGCATACACAAGCCCAGAATAAGACATATGCCCAGAAAAGACATGGAGAACCCAGAATCCTGTATTTGCCTTGGGATGACCCTCCTGATAGGAAGGCTGAACTCAAGGAGAGCACCAGCCATGGCAAAGCCAATTTGCAATGATGTTGAAAGGTGATTTTTATTTAGGTTTGCTGGGTTTTGTTAGCTCATAACAGTCAAAAAAAACCTCTGTCATATAACTAGCTAGATATAAATTAAGAAACAGGCATCTCAGGTAATAAATTCCAGAGTTAACATTTTAAAATATTAAAATTTACAATGTATAATCAAAGATTACATGGCAAATAAACAAACAGGAAATGATGATCCACCCAAAGGCAGAAGATAAAAATTTAAAAAATAAATAAATAATCCAAGAAGACCAGAAAGTGTATATACCAGAAAAATAAAACTTTAAAAAATGATGTTCAAGGAGATGAAGGAAAATACAGAGAAAGAACTAAAGGAAATAAGGAAAACAATGAAGGAACAATATGAAAATCTCAATAAAGATACAGAATTTTTAAAAATGAACCAAACAGATCTACTGGCATTGCAGACCACAATAACTGAAATGAAAAATTCCAGGAAAGTTTTAACAGCAGATTGAAGCAGACAGAAGAAATAATATCAATGAATTCTAATACAAGAAAATTGAAGTGAAACTGGTTGAGGACCAGAAACATAAAAGAATTTAAAAAGCAAAAATAGCATAAGAGACCTTTGGAGCACCATCAAGCATACCACAATATGCATTATGGGAGTCCGAGAAAGAGAAGGGGGGAGAATATTCAAAGAAATAATAACAGAAAACATCCTCAGCTTAGCAAAAGAAATGAATATGCACATCTGAGAAGTCCAGAGAATATCAAACAGGATAAACCTGAGATAAATACATCTGTCACATATTGATAAAACTGTCATATACAAGGAGAGAGTTCTAAGAGCTGCAAGAGAAAAGCAATGTGTTATGTAAAAGGGAATGTTGATTAGATTGAGTCGATTTCTCATCAGAGACAATGGAGACAAGAAGACAGTGGGTTGAAACACTTAAAGTGCTGAGGGAAAACAGTTGCCAACCAAGAATATTTGATCTAGTGGGATTATCTTTCAATGATGAGAGGAGATTAAGTGATTCTCAGATAAAAAAGCTGAGGACTTTGTCACCACTAGAAATACCCTACAAGCAATGTTAAAAGTAGTTCTTCAGACTGAAAGAAAAGGACACTAGACAGTGATTCAAAAAAGCATAAAGTCTCTCTCTAAGCCAAACTCAGCATACAAATGCATTACCTTCTCCCCAGCATGGGACATGACTCCTGGGGATAAGCCCCCCTGGCACTGAGGGATTACTACCAAGCACCAGATAGCAATGAAACTGGAAAAAGACCTTGAATAAAAGGCAGAGAAGGTAAAGACAAATGAGTTTAAATGGCTAAGAGACTTCAAAGTGAGTCGGGAAGTCATCCCAGAGGTAACACTTATGCACATCTCAACAGGATCTCATAGACTGCCAAAGTGGATACTACCCCAAATAGTGAGGCTTCTGAGGGTTTCTAGAGTCACCCAGGTCCTATGGTCAGGGCAGATAGCTCTGGTGTTTGGTGCCTTGCCAGTGGATCCTACTTTGGAGTTTGTGCTCCTGAGAGTGACAGAGTTGGACTCAATTATGTCTTTCCTACACATGGCTCATCTGTCCTTTCTATTTAAACCTATACTTGGTGCTGGAGTATGTAGGTGTACATCCAAGAGACTCAAGTCTTTGGGCTGTCCATGTGCCAGCTGGGCCTGGAACCTCAGCTGAGTTGCCACACCTACTCTACAGCTCATTGGACTCACCTAGGACAACTAACAAGGAGATGATGATGGACAATGATCATCCCACGGAACAGAGAAGGTCTGCAACTGCAAGCAAGAGAGTCCCATACATCTTCCCCATGGGATATAAGCCCCCTCTCAATTAGAGGTAGAGTGGACATCACCATTCCAGAATCCTCAGGATTGGGGAAAGAACTATGGACTAGAGTGGACTTGCTGGTATTCTACTATAGACATATTGTGATTCCAGCAATGGAAGAAATTACAACATTATTGTGGAGCCAGTGGCCACTGGAGGCTCTGGGGGCAGGGAGAGGGAAAAACAATTGTAATACAGGGTCTTTTTTGGGACTTTGGAATTGTCCTGAATGACACTGCAATGACAGATATAGGCCATTTTATGTCATCACATAACATGCAGAAATTTGTGGGAGAGAGTGTAGACTACGATGTGAACTATGGTCCATGCTTAATGGCAAAGCCCCAGGATGCGTTTATCAATTGCAGTGAATGTGCCACACTAATGAAGGATGTTTATGTGGGTGGGTGTGGGAGGTGTGGGGAGTGGGGCATATTGGAATCCCTATATTTTGTGTGTAACATTTATGCAATCTATGTTGCTTTTTAAAAATAAAAAAAGAATTATTATTGAAAAAAATCAGTTGCCCCCACCCCAAAAAGCATAAAGAAATAAAGACCTCTGGTAACAACAATCATTTGTGTAATTACAAATGCCAGTATTATTGTATGGAATATTTGGGTATGTAACTCCACTTCTTACCTCTGATGGCTGCTCAAAAGCAAATATATAAAAAGTAATGATAAATCTTTGATATTGGGCATAAATGCACAAAGGTAAAATTTATAATGAGTATAAAAAATGTGGGGGAATAGAGGGGTATAGGAACACTGTATATTTATGCTATTGAAATCAAGTTGGCATCAAATAAAATAAGATTGTTATATATTTAGGATGCTAAATTTTAACCCCATTGTATCCACAAGGAAAAAGATGAAAAATATATCCAGATAGAAAAGAAAAGGGATTCAATGTGGTAAAATAAAATAAAATAAATATGAAAGGAGAAATTAACAGAAAAATTGAGGGACAAAATCGGTATAAGACTTAAAAAGTCTAAATTGCAAAATAGTAGGAGAAAGTCCTGCATTGTCAGGAATTACTTTAAATATAAAGAGATTAAACTCTCCAGCCAAAAGACAGAGATTGGCAAAATGGATATAAAATTATGACACAGCTATATGCTGTTTATAAGAGTCTAATCTTAAATTCAAAGACATAAGTATGCTGAAAGTGAAAGGATGGAAAATTATACCACACAAGTAGTAAACAAAAGAGTTAAGATATCTATACTAATATCAAATAAAATAAACTTTAACCAAAAATTGTTTCAAGTGACAAAGATAGTCAGTATATACTGATAAATGGGTCAAGTCAATAAGATGATTTAACAATTACAAATGTATATGCACATAATAGCAAAGCCCCAAAATATATGAAGAAAACACTGACAGATTTTAAGGGACAAATAGTTCTATACTAATAGTTGGAGACTTTAATACACCACTTTTATTAAAGGATAGAACATCTAGACAGAAAATCAAGAAGGAAATAGAAGACTTGAATGATACTCTAAATCAATTAGACTTAACAGACATAAATAGAATGTTTAACACAACAACAAATACACATTCGTCACAAGTGCAAATGGATCATTCTACAAGATAGAACATATCTTATGTCACAAAACAAGTCTCAATGAATTAAAAAGTATTGAAATCATACAATGTAGCTTCTCCAACCACAATGGAATAAAGCTAGAAATCAATAACAGGAAGAAAGGGAAAAATTCACAAATATGTGGAAATTAAACAGCGTACTCTTTTTTTATGGCATTTCTTTTTTTAGCAAATCAATTTTATTGATATATATTAATAAAGCATAAATCCATCCAAAGTGTACCGTTCAACGATATTTGGCATAATCACATTGTTGTGCATTAATCACTTCAATTATTATTAAAATATTGTCTATATTCCAATAATAATAAACAAAGAAACAAAAAAAACCTCATCACCTCTCAATCTCTCTACGCTTCCTCTGCTGTACATAGCTGCTCTTCTGTTTCTGTTTCTGTCTCTCTAGTTTATTTGTATTTATATTTTTAAAAATTGTCTTACGTATGCAATATACCCATATTTATATTTCACATGAGGTTTCACTGTTATACAGTCCCATGTTACATTTTTTAGCTTTCCTTCTAGTAATATACATGTCCTTAGACTTTCCTTTTCAACCACTGTCATACCCATATAACAGCTCTGCTAATTACAAACGCTATGATGTGCTTTCATCATTTCTATTAATTTCCAAATATTTACAAACAGCTATTTTACCAATTCTGTACAGATTAACCCTCAGCTTTCCATTCTCTACCCTCATTCTATTT
>JAQZBX010022793.1:11053-31386 GCA_029593785.1 Cabassous unicinctus | reverse complement strand
AAAAATTCTTGCATTCTAATCAAACTGAACTGAACTCAGAATTTAACTAGCCTGATCATTGCCTTTTCATTTGCATGGCAATGTTCCCCTGACCATAGTTACTTAAGTCAGATATCTGCAACAAGGTGGACTATTAGCTTCTCCCCATGGGGTAGATGTCTTCAAGCTGATTTAAGACAAAGTTGGCATTCAATAAGGAAACATTGATAAAACAGGTATGTTTCTGCTGAAATTCAAAAACATTGAAGTTATGTTGCCGTCAAACTGCCTCCAAATAAATATTTGTTCATTTTATGCCCATTTAAAATTCCATTTTTCATCGTGAAGATTTGAAATAATTGTTAGAGCTAGTGAAATCTTCATAAACTTCACTTTTTTGGGTATCTTGGTTTCACTGTAACCCAAAATATTCTTCGCAGTATCCATTCTGAACTGTCTTCAATGCCTTTTTCTTTTCTCCATCATATAGTTGCTCACTCTTTCCTTATCTTCTAATAGCTTTTAGTTTAATCTTGCTATTTACCAATTTAAAAGTTTCACAATAAGAAATATTTTATTATTTGATAAATGCAGTTTGTGTGCATTGAAAAATATTAATTTCAAGGGCATTTTATCAAAAACAAATCAATTACACCTTTTGCCTAAGTGAAATATCAAAAAAGAAAAAGTAGATGGTAGTTAAGAGTAGTAGTGTTGATTTTGGGGATATAAAGTGAATGGTGCAAATTAAAAGAATAAATCATATTATTTATAGAGGGAGTTATGGTCTTAGAGGATTACATACCAGACACACCTTATGAACAGTGCACAATAATACTAAATTTTCTTCAATGATTTAAAACATGTACACATTCATTAATTGACACCATTTATATATATTAACTCACAATATGGCACCATGAATTAATGTAACACTTTAGAGTTTATAAAACACATTCATATATTTACTTAACTGCACTCTAGAAAACTGAGAAACCAAATTTAAAACAAACAAACAAAAAAATCAGGCTCAGCAACAACAAGACAACAATAAGCTAGAGAGGAGGTATTGCAACGCTGCTGAGATTCAGTCCCCAACTGGCACATGACGGACCAAAGATGTAAGGCTCTTGGACATACATCTATCAACTCTAGTAATAACTATAGGTTCAAATAGAAGGGGCAGAAGAACCATGTGTAGGGAAACCACAAATGAGTACAACTCTGTCACAGTGGGGAACATAATTTCCAAGGTAAGGCCCACTGGCAGGGCACCAAACTCCTGAGCTGTCTGTACTGCCTATAGTGTCTGGATGTCTTTAGAGCCCTCAGGAGTCCCACTATTTGAGGCAATATTTACTGCTCACCACCATTGTTAACATCTTGTTTTAGTGGTACATTTGCTACAATTGATGAAAGACTATTAATACAATTTTACTACCACCTACAGCCCAAAATTTACATTATGTTTCATTGTTTGTGTTGTGCAGTCCTATGGTTCCTTAAAAAATTATATTCTAGCAGCTTATATACAACCTATAATTTCCCTTTTAAATGCATTCAAATATATACTTTAGTGGTGGTGATTACATAAATGATGTTGTGCTACTGTCACCATCATCCATTACCAAAATATTTCCATCACCCCAAACACAGATTCTGTACCAACTAAGTATCAATCCCCCATTGTCTACCCCACACCCTCTCCTGGCAATCTGTAATTTGCTTATTGTAATTATTTCAAATCAGTGAATTCATACAAAATTTGCCTTTTTTGTGTCTGGCTTAATTCAGTCAATATAATGTCTTAAATTTCATCCATGATTTTGCATGTATCAGAACTTCATTCTTTTTTATGTCTGAATATTCCATTGTATGTATATAACATATTTTATTTATCCATTCATTGGTTGATGGACACTTGAGTTGCTTCCATCTTTTGGCAATTGTGAATAATGCCACTATGAAAATCAGTGTGCAAATATCTCTTTGACTTCCAGCTTTCAGTTCTACTGGAAATAAACTTACTAGTGGGATGGCTGGGCATATGGTAATTCTATACCCAACTTTCCGAGGTACTGCCAAAATGTCTTCCACTGTTGCTGTACTATTTTACATTCTTATCAACAGGAAATGTTCCTATTCTTTCACAGCCTCTCTGACACTTTTAATTTTCCATTGCTTTTAATAATAGCCATTCTAGTACTGTGAAATGCTGTTTTGTTTTGATTTGCACTTTCCTGAAAACTAATGATGTTTGGCATCTCTTCAAATGATTTTGGCCAAAGTGTATCTTCTTTGGAGCACTGTTTATTCAAGTATTTTGCCCCTTTTGTTAACTGGGTTGTCTTTTATGTCATTGTTTAGTTTTAAGATTTCTTTATATAACCTGGATACTAAACCTTTATCAGATATGTGGTTTCCACACATTTTCTCTCTTTCTGTATGTTGTCTTTCTATTTTCATGATGAAATCCTTTCATATACAAAAGTTTTTAATTTTGATAAGGTCCCATTTATCTTTTTTTTTTTTTTTCGGTGCTTGTGTATTCATTGTTCCTGTAGGTCTCAATGTCCCTTTTTGTTGTACTTGTTACAAATTATATCTTTATACATTGTATAGTCAAAACCATAGAATTTTCATTACTTTATATGTAGTTTTGCATTTTAGAACCTGTAAGAATCAAATAGTGGAGTTTACATACCAATTAATACAATACAATACAATAATCCTGTCATTTTTAGTTACCCATATGGTCAATTTTCCAATGATCTTTATTTCTTTATGTTATCTTTATCCACTGTGCAGTGTCCTTTCCTTTCAATCTAAAGACCTCCCTTTTTCACTGTCTATGGGGCAGTGTAATAGTGATAAACTCCTTCAGTATTTGTTTATCTAGAAATGTCTTAATCTCTCCAGCATATTTGAAGGAAAGTTATACCAAATATAAAATTCTTGGTTTCTTTAAGCACTTTAAATATTTCTTCCCACTCCCTTCTTGCTTCCATGGTTTCTGATGAGAAATTGAAACTTAATCTTATTGGGATTCGTTTGTACACAACTCATTGCTTTTCTCTTGCAGCTTTCAGAAATCTCTATGTGTCCTTGGCATTGGACAGTTTGATTACTATGTTTCTGGGCATGGTTGTCTTCAAATTTGTCTTGTTTGGGTTCAGTTTGACATATTGAATATGTATATTTATGTCTTTCATTAAATTTGAAAAGTTTTTTTTTATCATTATTTCTTTGAATATTCCTTCTTCTCTTTTCTCTCTCTTTTTATCCTTCTGGAACTAATATAATGCATCTGTTGGTATGCTCAATGATGTCTTAAGTACTGTTTGCTGTTTTTTAGTTTTTTTTCTTTCTATTTCTTAGCCTGAATCATTTCAATTTTCTTGTCTTCAAGATCACTGATTCTTTGTTCTGCCAACTCCAATCTGCTGTTGAAATCCTCTGGGGAATTTTTCATTTCGGATATTGTGATCTTCAACTTCAGTAGTTCTTTTGGTTTTCTTTTCAAAATTTCTTTCTCTTTATTAAGATTCTCATATTGTTCTTTCACTGTTTTGCTCATATCCTTTTGCTCTTTTTCTGGGTTTTACTTTATCTCCTTGAGCATATGGAAGATCATATTTTTTAAGTTTTTGTCTGAAATGTTAAAAATCTGGTCCTCCTCATTGGTGGTTTCTGGGATCTTGTATATTTTTGTAGATGGCCTATCTTTTCCTATTTCTTGGTCTTCTAGTCTATTGTTGCATAATGTACATTTTAATATTTCAAAGTGTTAATTTTGGGATCTGGTCTCTGAGCTCTCTCTTCTTTAAACTAGTATCCATCTAGTTACAACTTTGAGATTTCTCTGAGTGCTGAGAGCTAACAAAAACAAACAAACGAAGGCAAAAATCACCTTTCACAGTTTTTGCAAAATTGGCTTTGATTTTGCTGGTGGTCTTTTCAGAACTTACCCCTGCTATCAAGAATATCAGCCCAAGGTGAATGTAAAGTGCAGTGTTCTCTTTGTTTTATCTGAGCTTGCATGGTGGCTTCTTCTTTTTCTGGACTTGTGCTTGCTTGTGGCCTTAGGAATTCCCACATTTACAGAAATTCAATGTCCCCCTCTACTCCCTATGAAATAGACTCACACTCCCCTCCCCTGGGTGCTCTATGTAAGAAAATGCAGGTAAGTCCTTTGCCCCACACCACCTTTACTTCATTATTTGTGTACTGCTATAGCTGCCTTCAAGCTGCTTTGCTGCTTTAAGGACAAGTTCTTGGAAGGCAAGCCTGGGGCAAGTTTCTTGGTTCAGTATTCTAGACTTCCACCAGTTATATTGGCATTAACGTGTGGGCACCCAAGTATGTGCAAAGAGGTTATTCTGTTCCCTCTGAAAGAAGGTCATGTACATAGAATGGGAGCACAGACTGAATCCACACTGTGCCAAGAGGGATTGGGACAGGGGCTTCCGAGGCCACCACAAACTTTGTTTACCATATGTCAAGTTGTTTTTTCTTGATTCATTACTTATCCAGTTACTGGAACCCTTTTACTGTTTTCTGGACATTGTGGAAGATGGCTATGGTAGTTTTTATTAGCTGTTCAAAAAATCTGTGTGTGGAGCAGAGGGCATCCAGGAGCATTTTATGCTGCCATATTGGTTGACCTGAAGTCCTGGTAAATCCTTTTGATAAGACTACAGTCTTTGGGGGAACTCATTTTGGAGCATGATTTAAACTGAAGTAATTACTATATAGTGAGAAAAAATAGAAGTAAGGAAGGAGTTGATGAGTAGAGTATACAACAAAGAATGAGGCCATGCAATGGAATAGTTTTACTTTTATTTCAAAGGTTGAACTATAATTGGATTTGAGAGAACTTGACAGAAGACCCACTACTGCTTCAGTTGACTCTGGTCAAGTCAATGTGGATGACTTAGCATGACATTTCATTTCTCTGATGCCTCACTTAATTGTGTCATTAACATAACAAAAGAAAAATCCAGAACTTTCCAGAAAAAGTCCAAAGCCCTTGGGTAGCAGACGTGACTCAGGCAGTTGGGTGCCCACCTCCCACATTGGAGGTCCCATGTTTGGTTGCCAGATTCTCCTAAGGAAGACAAACAAACAGTGAGCAGACAACAAGCAGACATGAAGCAAAAACAATGAGTAGACATTGAGCAAAAACAACTAGCAAATAACAAGTAAAAACAATGAGCAGATGAGAAAAAAAAATAAGCAATGAGCAAAAAACAATAAGCAAGACAATAAACAAACAATGAGCAGACAGTGAGCCAAAACAAATGAGCAGGGAGTGGATGTGGCTTAAGCAATCGGGTACCTGTCTTCCACATGGGAAGTCCCAGGTTCTGTTCCCAGTGCTTCCTAAAGAAGAAATAAATAGACAATGAGCAGACAATGAGCAATGAGCAGACGATGAGTAAAAACAATGAGCAAAGTGATGAGGGAGCCATCTCAGGGGGAAAAATAAATAAGTCCAGAGCCCTTCCTTCCTAATTCTAGGTGCAAGTTGCTATCAGAACCAAAGCACTCAGGTTTCCTGTTGCCTGGATTTCTCTTCTGTCTTTATCATTAAGTTCTTTAAATCAGTCCAAATGGGTAAAATACTCAATCTCTATTTAATTCAATGAAACAGACTACTAGATTAACCAGAACTCATTTTACTATATTTTAGTTGATTAATTTTTCATTGTCCTCTTCTCTGCTTTCCTCCCTAGGTTTTTTTTTATTTCCTGCTAAATTTTTAATTCTCTTTATAACATATTTTACAGGCAACAACAAAAATGTATTTTGTAATACCCAGAGGCAGGCAGAATTCCATCAAAGGACTATTTGTATAGAATTTATATACAAGTTTCTCATTTAAAAACAACAATTTGGCTTAAACTGACTTCAGCATTCATGGTTCCCCCAGAGGAACTCAATTTAATATATCATAAAGTTCTGTTCATATATATGTTTGGATTTAGTGATATAACAGATCAATATGTATTTTTTGGGCAGGATGAAAATAGTTACTGTTTCATTTGCTAAAAGCTTCTGAATGCAATATACCAGAAAGGGGTTCGCTTTTACTATGGAGGGTTATTGGCTTGCAAGCTTACAATGCAGAGGCTGAGAAAAGCGTCCAAATCAAGTCACCATCAACAACACTCTTTCCCTAAGAAAGGCTGCAGGCCATCCTGGACTCCTTTGTCACGTGGAAAGGCACATGCCAGAGTCTCCTGGTCTCTGCCTTCTCCTCTGAGCTCCATTGCTTTCCTTTTCCGGCTGCTCTCTCTCTCATCTTTTGTGGGCTCTTGTGTTTCTATGTGTCTTTCTCCATATTCATCTTTTTTAGGTCATGCATTAGTGAAGTGTATTAGTCACCCAAAGGAGTGCTCATGCAAAGTACGAGAAAACTGTTGGTTTCTATACAGGGAATTTATTTTGGGTAAAAGCTTACTATCACAAGGCCCTAAAGTGTATAACTCAAGGCTGCCTTCTCACCAAAGTCAGCTGCCATGTTTTGAAGCAAGAAGGTGAGCCATCTCTGCCTGTTCTCTCCTTCTTTATTCCTCTTAAAGCTCTGTGGGCCCAGTTTCATCCAATCTCAGCTGTAGGCCAGCATAGGGCTTGTCTCTCAGGGTTTCCTGTATCAGTCTGGCATAGGGCTGGTTTCTTTCCAGGCTTTCTCAGCTGCTCAGCTGCTCTATTCTTTTCAGCTGCAAACTATCAGGTAAATGGCTTATCTCTCCCCAGGGCCCCAGAACCAAACATAACAGAGCTCTCTCCTCTTCCTTGTCTTCTTCTGTGTGTTTTCTTGAGTGAGTGTCCATTTATTTAGGCCAAAGTGGGCAGGGACTGAACCTGAGCTACACCTTACTGCTGTAGCCCAATCAGAAACCTTAAATTGATTTTATCAAGTACACTTAATCAGAGGTCCCTTACAAAATCTAATATCATCAAAAGGCATCACACCCAGAGGAACAGATCAGCAAACAAATATAATCTTTTTATTTTTTGGGATTCACAAAAATAATCTCAAATTGTCACATGAAGTAAGCTAATCAAAAGTTCCCACCTAAAATAGGCTCACACCCACAAGAACAGATTACCTCTAAGGACATGATCTTTTCTGTAACAACCACAGTTACCATTAAATATTTAAAATATTTCATTGGGAAATATCAGTAGATGTACACCTTGAATCTCATGAGGACAGAATAAGATCTATTATAGAATTATTGAAAGTGTTTTAATTTTATGTAAGATTGTTTTCAGTTGTTAGATTAAGAAAAAATGCATTAGCTGTGTCATTAAGAAAAGATTAAAGAAGCTGATCTATCACATGACAATGGCTTTTAGAGAAATTCACATATTGGATAGTGAGAGTACATGATTTCAAAAAAAAAATGCTATCAACTTTAAGTCCTTTAATTTTAGGTTAAATTCAAAAAGATTTGCAAACAACTTAGTATATCTTTGTAACATAGTATTAGAAAAGAGAAGTTACAACTGCTTATTCCTCAGTGAGTTCTTTTTGATATTAATGGCTTAGTATACCTAAAAGAAAAGCACATGACAAATTAATTTGAAAAAAAAAATCTTATTTTTAAAATGTTACCCTTAATCTAATTTATGGAACCATAGTTTCAACTAGAATTTGTATAGTGAACCATCCAAAGGGAATGTATTATGATTCATTCCATTTTTCCATTGTAGCACATCATTAAAACAAAGGAAACATAGGCCTTTATCATTGAAGAAAATCCAAATAGGGATTGTGGTTACTTGATTGAAAACAGGCTTGAATTATGTACCCTTAACCTAATATCCTTTAAATATACTTGTTTCTTACTTTAATTCTTTAAACAAATATGAATGGCACTATGGAGCAATGTTAATGGGGTGAGGGGCTTATGTATTTTAATGCACTTAAAATCCAAAACAAATTAGAGTTAGTCTGTCAAAAGGCAATTAATACATAATGAACAAGTAATTAGTTTCATGTGCAATTGACTTCCAAAATGCAAGAATCAATTTTGCTATGAAAATATTGTGGCAATGACAAACATAATCTATCTGTAAAATAACTATGCTACTGTGCCACATATGAATTCATTAGTTGGGGTAGACTGGAAATTTTAGCATGGAAATATTAAGTAATTGAAAAAAATTCTCTCCTTGGTTAGAGAATCTGATATGTAAGACGTTTGAAATTCATAATTTTACAGATTTCTGTTCAAAGTAAAATAAAGTTATTTTTAGCACAGAGATATGTTTCAAAATCCCTGATGAGGTGGTGAGGTAGCCATTACTGGACTCATTTTGTCTGAAAGTAGATGATTATTTCTTGCATGTGTTGTAGTTGAAAGTTCATCATCTTAGATCATTTTACTTGTAAGATGGTTATTTTAGGATCTGCTGAATGGTAAATTGAATGTGCCATCAGTTAAGTGTGTATGCATGACTAGAATTCAGTTATGGTGGATAATAAAAACAGTAATATAGGATAGTGATAAAGAATCTAGCATTGATTATTTTAGAGAGTCTAGAAAATATCAAATGAACTATAGCCTGAAACGTCCATGTAATTTTTAAAATCGTAACTCAGAAATGATTTATTAATGAGAGAAACTGCTTACTCTTAGGTTAATTGGCCAATCCAGATGAGATACAAGCAGTGCATTTTTTTCTCAAAGATGATCTTATGTCAGAGATTCTTTTCCTCATTTGATCCATCTTGCTGAAAAAGTGAATTTTGGAAGCTATCCTAGGAAGTTATAGTCAAAGGATTAAGTGTAAAAATTACACTCAAGGGCATATATATTTGTTTTGGAATTTAGGAGAAAATAATCAATTGGTGGCAAGCAGAGGAATGTCTTTAGTTTTTTGTTTATGTGGTGGTGAACAGCATAAGGTGAGGGTGATGACCAGATGAGGGAAAATTCAGATTGCCTTATAGCTTAACATTTCCTGTGATTTCCTGAGGTATGACTGCTACAATTATTAGCAGCTTGACTTATTATTTAAATACAAGGAGTTTTCTTATTTTTATTGCCCTTTTTAAATTTAGAAGAAAGCAACATAAAACTATGCCTGACAAGTGTTTAAGGCCTAAAGAAGAAAGGCACTATCATTTTTACTTCTGGCTTTCGTATTAAACAAAAAAACAAAACTTAAAGTAAATGTTGAAAGAATTATTGCTTAATTTAATCATTTCATTTCCCCCTGATATGTTTCTGCTCACCTTGAAAAGGATATTTGTATTATTTCTAGCTTCATGAGTTATAACATTGCATTTATTTTACTTATATTTTAATTTCATTCTGTTTTATCCCATGAACTCTCTTTCAATTTTCCATAATCAGAGCAAAAACGATTTCAAACTACAACAAAATATTTCAGAGGCTCGATTTAATTCTCTAATTTTTGGTATACTCTGAGAATTAGAAACTTTTTTCCTACTAGTTACAAAATAGCAAACAACAAACCAAAAATAAATAAATAAACAAACAAACAAGCAAATTCTTTGAATAAGATTCTTTACTAATCCTAACAGGACGGCAGTGGGAATAGGAAAAGTGTGAAAGGAGAATAAATTTATGTTATAAATTGACATTTATAACAGTTGTTTTGTACAAGGTCAATCATCAGTGCAAGAAGGATATTCAGGAAATTTATGACCAATAACTTCAGATTTAACTTCAGCATCTTATATTCAGTTTATAGTCAACTGAATACTTCCAATTTAGTTCACCATTGTCTGAAGAACATAAATTATGGATTTTTATTGTAGTTTGTAACATTATTTTGTGAAAAATCATTACATATTTACTTAAATTAATCCCACACACCTCCATGCTTACTTGTGTCACTAAGTTAGGTCATCTTCCAAGTTTGAAAATAGTCACCATTTACTTTTCCTCAAGTCAGTGACAGAGAAGAAGGCATTTTGAATGCAAGCTTTAGGATGTTATATTTTTACTGTTGTCCTTTTTTCTTCCACTGAACTGGAAATATTCCCATTTTCCTCAGCCCCCAATAATCATGGCTGTCTCACATGCAGCTTTTGTTGAGATGAGATCTGCAGTTGCTTGGATGACCACAATGCCACACTTTATTGCCAACACTAGCACACTCACGTCATTAAACTATCAGAAAATTGCCAGACCAGACCTACCATGTCATTAAATATTTAAGATAAAAGAAATCAATATAGTTTATAATTCCCCCATTTTTTTCACTACAAGTAACCTTATAAAAGCACCTCTTTTCAAGACAGCCAATGAGCTTTCATTTAAGTATATAAATTGTGGAACTCAGTATTACTTACACTGACACTTCAGTTGATCCTAATTGGCTTCTGCGGAGTCTCTCAGGGCTTTCTTCCAGACCCTCTTTACTAAGTACATTCTACCCCTGGGTGATACCATCATAACTTCTATACTGTCGATTCCATATGCTATAAATGCTCTTTTTACATACTCAGGCCCAGATTTCTCTTAAGCTCTAACTTATGTATTACACTGGTTATTTAGCACGCCACTCTGATATCTCATAGTCATACAGGCATAACACACTAAACTAGGCTACCTGGTTACACCTGCTCTACCTGTTGTGTTTCTTTTATGCCTGTTAGTTCTCTCCCAGCCCTGTGAATGATGGCATCACTATCTGCATAACCAGCAAAGCCAAAAACCTAGGAGTATTCCATGTTACTTTTTTTTATCAAGCATAATTGATCAAAAAGTTTTTTTGGTCTTACCTGCAAATATCTATATTTATAATCTTCCCACTCTTCTCTAGCCTCAACTATTCTCAAACTCTCCATTATGGCATATAAGCCTATCACATACTTACATCTTGGGCACCTTCTGGTTATGACCTCCCCTTAGTGACCATCAGATATATTGGCTCTGAATTCTCTAGAAAATAGCATGGTCTTTTTCATTAGGCCTTTCTGTTCCTTTGCATTGAAAATTATTTCCACAACCCTTAGCATTC
Organism: Cabassous unicinctus; assembly: GCA_029593785.1. Lineage (NCBI taxonomy): Eukaryota > Metazoa > Chordata > Mammalia > Cingulata > Chlamyphoridae > Cabassous > Cabassous unicinctus. The sequence continues at coordinate 20,400 of JAQZBX010022793.1, read as the reverse complement.
CTTCCTCAGTCATACATAACCACTAATCTAATTTCATTTTTATAAATTGATTATATTTATATGCTATATAAATGGAACCATATAATATGTAGTACTTTGTATATGGTTTCTTTAAATTAGCATAATTTTTTTTCTAATAATAACATTTTGTAGAATTAACATAAATTTGTTCAGCTTCAAAGAAAAACAGTCTTATAAATGCAATTTTATCCATATTCATATTTCACATGCGATTTTACTATGTTATACAGTACCACGTTACATTTTTTATCTTTCCTCCTAGTAATATACATGACCTTAGAATTACCCTTTGAACCACTACCATGCCCATATAATAGCTTTGTTAGTTACAAACATTATGACATACTTTCATCATTTCTGTTCATTTCCAAAGATTTACCAAAAACCTTTTTGTATCAATTGTGCACAGATTAACCCTCAGCATTCCATTCTCCACCCTTATTCTATTTTCTGGTGATTTATATTCTAATTATTAGCTCCATGCGATTGCACAATGTATTTAGTTCATAGTAGTACAATCATACAGTATATGTCCTTATATGCTTCCTTGTTTCACTCAACATAATGTCCTCCAGGTTCATCCATGTTCTCATATGCTTTATGACTTCATTTCTTCTTACAACTGCATAATATTCCAACATGTGAATACACCACAGCTTGTTTATCCATTCATTGGTTGATGGACACCTGGGTTGTTTCCATCTTTGGGTAATCATGAATAATGTCACTAGGAACATCGTTGTGCAGTAGTCTGTTTGTGTCCCTGTTCTTAGTTCTGGGTATATATGCAGTAGTGGTGTTGCTGGATCACATGGCAAATATATATTAAACTTCTTTAAGAACTGCCAAACATCCTCCAAAGTGGCTGTACCATTCTACATTCCCACCAAAAGTGAATAAGTATTCCTACCTTTCCACATCCTCTCCAACACTTGTAGTTTTATGTCACCATTCTGATAGGTGTGAAATGATATCTCATTGTAGTTTTCCTTAACAAATCAATTTTGTTGATGCATATTAATAAACCATAAGTCCATCCAAAGTGTACAATCAATGGTAATCTGAATAATCACATATTCATATTGTGCATTCAATACTCCATTCATTTTTAGAGCATTTTCATTATTTCAGTAATAATAATAATAATAATAAACAAAAACCAACCAATCTAACAAAGAAAACTGATCACTTCTCAATCTCTCTCTGCTTCTCCTGCTGTACATAGCTGCTGTTCTGTTCACTTCTCTCTAGTTTATTTGTATTTATATTTTGTAAAAAAATATATCACCCATATTCGTATTTTGCATGAGGTTTCACTATTTTACACAATCCCATATTACATTTTTTAGCTTTGATTCTAGTTATATAAATGTCCTTAGGCTTTCTTCAACCTCTGTCACACCCATATAATAGCTCTTCTAGTCACAAACAGCATCATGTACTCTAAACATTTCCAATCAGTTCCAAAAACTTTATAAATAAATTTTTAACCAATACTACATAGATTAACTATCAACCTTCCATTCTTTACCTGCATTTAATTTTCTGGTGATCTATATTCTTATTATTAATCACATGAGTTTACATAATATATTTAGTTCATAACAGCATAATCATACACTATTTGTCCTTTTGTAACTGGTTTTCTTCACTCAACATAATATCCTGCAGGTTCATCCAGGTTCTCATATGCTTCACAACTTCATTTTCTTCTTACTGCTACATAATATTCCATTGTGCGTATATACCACAATTTGTTAATCCATTTATTGATTGATGGACACCTGGATTGTTTCCAACTTCTTTCAATTGTGAATAAGGCTGCTATGAACATTGGTATGCAGATGTCTCTTCATGTAACTGCTCTCAGTTCTTCTGGGTATATACCTAGCAATGGTATTTCTGGGTCACATGGCAAGTCTATATTCAACTTTCTTAGGAACTGCCAAACAGTCCTCCACAGAGGCTGTACCATTCTGCATTCCCACCAACAGTGAATAAGCAATCCTATCTCTCCACATCCTCTCCAAAATTTACAGTTTTTTGACTTTTTAATTGTGGTCAGTCAAATAGGTGTGAAATGATATCTCATTGTAGTTTTGATTTCCATTTCCCTAATCACTAGTGATGTTAAACATTTTTTCATGTGTTTCTTTGCCATTTGTATTTTTTTTTGAACAGTTGTCTTTTCAAGTGTTTTGTCCAATTTTTAATTAAATCGTTATTCTTTTTGTTGTTGAGTTGTATGATTCCTTTATATATCATGGATATTAAACCCTTATAGGATATGTGATTGCCGAATATTTTCTCCCACTGAGTCGGCTACCTTTACACCCTTTTGACTAAGTTCTTTGAGGTGCAAAAGTGTTGAATTTTGAGAAGGTCCCACTTATCTATTTTTTTCTTTTGTTGCTCGTGCTTTGGATGTAAGGTTTAAGAAACTTACACCTACCACAAGATCTTGAAGATGTTTTCCTACATTTTCTTCTAGGAGTTTTGCAATTGTTCCTTTTATATTTAGGTCTTTGATCCATTTTATGTTAATTTTTGTATAAGGTGTGAGATACGGGTCCTCTTTCTTTCTTTTTGATGGGGCTATCCAGTTCTCCTTCAACCATTGTTGAATAGACTGTTCTGGCCCATCTGGTTGGGCTAAACAGCCTTGTCAAAAATCACTTAACTGTAGATGTGAGGGTCTATTTCTGAGTTTTGATTTGGTTCAATTGGTCAATGTATCTGTCTTTATGCCAGTACCATGCTGATTTTAGCACTGTAACTATGTAATATGCTTTCAAGTCAGGAAGTGAGAGTCTTCCCACTTCGTTTTTCTTTTGTAACATATTTTTGTCTATTAGGGATCCTTTACTATTCCAAATACATTTTTTTATTGACTTTTCCATTTCTGCAAAAATTCTGCTAGGAGTTTTATTGGGATTATTTTGAATCTGTAAATCAGTATGGGTAGAATTGACATCTTAATGATATTTAGTTTTCTAATCCATGAACACAGAATGTCCCTCCAATTATTTAAATCTTTCTTATTTTTATTTTTTTTAGCAATACTTTGTTCTTTTATGAATAATACTTTATGTCCTTGGTTAAGCTTATTCCTAAATATTTGGTTATTTTAATTGTTATTATAAATGAAATTTTTTTCCTATTCTCCTCATATTGCACATCAGTAGTGTAGAGAAACACTATTGATTTTTGTGTATATTCTTGTATCCTGTCGCTTTGCTGACTTTGTCTGTTAGTTCTAGTAGCTTTATTGTAGATTTTTCAGGAGATTCTAGATATAGGATGATATTATTAGTGAAGAATGAAAGTTTTACTTCTTTATCTTATTTGGCTTCCTTATATTTCTTTATCTAGCCTAATTGCTCTAGGTAGAACATCTACCACAATATTGAATAATAATGGACAGTGGGTATATCCTTGTATTGTTCCTCATCTCAGTGGGAAGGCTTTCAGTCTTTCACCAGTAAGTACAATGCTAGTTGTAAGTGTTTCATATATGCACTTTGCCATATTGAGAAAGCTTCCTATTCATATCTTGTGGAGTGTTTTTTTATCAAGAAGGCCTGCTGTAATTTGTCAAATGCCTTTTCTGCATCAATCAAGAGGATCTTGTGATTTTTCTTCTTCAATTTATCAATGTGGTTTATTACACTAATTGATTTTCTTGTGTTAAACCACCCTTGCATACCTAAGATAAAATCCACTTGATCATGGTGTATAATTCTTTTAATGTACTCTTGGATTCAGTTTGCAAGTATTTTTTTTGAAGAGTTTTGCAGCTATATTCATTAGAGATACTGGTCTGTAATTGTAATTTTCTTCCTTTCTTTTTCTTTTTCTTTTCTTTTTTTTTAGTATCTTTATCTGCTTTTTGGTATAAGGGCGATGTTGGCTTAATAGAATAACCTTAACATTCTTTCTTTTTCAATTTTTTTTGAAGAGCTTGACAAGATTGGTTTTAGATTGTCTTTGAATGATTGGTAGAATTAACCTGTGAAGCCATCTGTTTCTGGGCTTTTCATCTTTGGGAAGGTTTGATGACTGTTTCAATCTCTTCATTTGTTATTAGTTTGTTGAAGTCTTCCATTTCTTCTAGGGTCAGTGTAGGTGGGTCTTGTGTTTCTAGGAATTTGTCCATCTCGTCTACACTGTCTAGTTTTTTGACATACAACTGTTCACAGTGTCCTCTTATGATCTCCCTTATTTCTGGGGGTCAGTGGTAATATCCCCTTCTCATTTCTGATTTTATTTATTTGTGTTGGCTCTCTTTTCTTCTTTGTCAGTCTAGCTAAGGGTTTGTATATTTGTTTATCTTTTCAAAGATCCTACTTTTGATTTTGTTGATTCTATTGTTTTTTTGTTCTTGATTTCATTTATTTCTGCTTTGATTTTTACTATTTCTTTCCTTTGGCTTGGTTTGAGATTAGTTTGCTATTCTTATTCTAGTTCCTCCTCGTGTGCAATCAGTCTTCAATTTTAGCTCTGTTTTCTTTTTTAATGTAAGAGTTGAGGGTTATAAATTTCCCTCTCAGCACTGCCTTTGTGGTGTCCCATAGGTTTTGTTATATTGTTGTCTTATTTTCCTTCATCTCAAGATATTTGCTGTATTCATTTGCAGTTTCTTCTTTGACCCACTGATTATTTAAGAGTGTGTTGTTTAATCCTCATATATTCATAAATTTTCCACTTTTCCATGCATTGTTGATTTCTAGCTTCAATCCATTATCATCAGAGAAATGTGTTTTGTATAAATTCAAGACTATTGTGGCTAGTCTTATGACAGCATATGGTCCATCTTTGAGAAGCATCCATGAACACTTGAAAAGAATGCATATACTGTTGTTGTGTAGGGCAAGGTCTATAGATGTCTGTTCAGTCTAGTTCATTTATCATATTATTCAAGATCTCTGTTTCTTTAGTTATCCTCCACCCAGATGTTCTGTCCAACACTGAGAGTGGTATATTGATGTCTACAACTGTTTTTGTAAAGACATCTGTTTCTCCCTTCAGCTTTGCCATTTGTGCCTCATGTATCTTGGGGCACTCAAGTTAGGTACATAAATCTATAGTATAGTTATCTCTTCTTGGTAAATTGCCCCTTTTTAAAATATAGAATGACCTTCTTCATCCCTTACAAAAGTTTTGCACTTAACATCTATTTTATCCAGTATTAGTATCACTACTCCAGTTCTTTTTTTTGGTTACTATTTGCATGTTTTCTTTGGAGTATTATAATACAATTACTATTCTCACTTCTTTACTGGACATCTGCAAACTTAATCTTCATATTATGTTTCATTAAGAATAGACTGACTCTCATGATTACTCAGTTTTTAAAATTATGACAACTGTTCTCTCATTCTTTCATTCATTCTGCCTTCCTTCTTTCTATTTTCCAAACTCTGTCACCATAATTTTAGATTTGGCAGTAAATAACATTTTAGTTTTAGCCAATAATCATATGTGATTTGAAAACCAAATAATAATCATTACACTAATATTAAAATGCAAATATTTTAATGTGCTAATGGTGTGTTAGGGTTGCACCTCCTTCTCTAAAATTCCAAACTCAACAATACTGATGCCAGTCAAAGGAACATGATCATGGTGAAGCCTCCCTTATTTTTCTCAGTTCCCCTGTCCCTGTCCCTGTCTCTCTCATTGATACACCCACACTCACCCACTCACCAGTTGTTCAAAATCACAGTGTGTTTTGTGTTTTATTTGGCTTTCTTTTTTTAACATATCTTTCTTGTGTAATTTTTGTTATCTTTCTCCTAGTGTTTTGAATTCTTTCAATTATTTATTTTTCTGTGTTTTTGTGTGTGTGTATATTTTTCCTTTGTTATCTCCTTAATTTCTCCTTAAATGTTCAGCATACTAAAATTTCTGTAGTTCACCTTTTCCCACCTCAGAGATAACTCTCCCAGAGACTTCATCCTCTTCCTCTTTTCCACTCTTGATGGTTTCTTGCTCAGCTGCTGTACTGTCGACCTGAAATTTAGGTCTCTTGTTTCTTTGGTCAAAATCACTGTATTCCATATTCTCTGTCTTCCCTTTTGTTCTTATTGTTGTATTTTCTCATTTACTGGATAAATACATCACCAAATAAAGTAGGTGCATAGGACAAAAACTTGGTCTTTTCACATTTCTGAAAATGGCCTTATTTTCTTCTCATACCTGGAGTTTGGGTATTATATAGTCCTAAACTGAAAGTTATTTACTTTCAGAATCTGAAGTCATTCTTTCTTTTTTTTCCCTGTTTTAATCATTGCTGATCAAAACCTGATAATTTTTTGAATAGTGTTCTTTAATTTGCCTAATTTTGGTCCAAGTTCTCATTTGTGACCTTTGTCCTAACTTTTTTCTTTGAATTGAAAGTTTTCCAGAGTTCTGCTAGAAAGGTTCAAGGCCTCAGGGGGAAAGGAAGGGGGAAGAGAGAGAGAGAGAGAGAGAGAGAGAGAGAGATGATTGTCACCAGTACAGCAGAAGTTAGAAATAAAAACCTAATATGTGTTTGTGAGGTCAGATTTATAGGGTATAGGGTAAGAAATGGGCTGTTCATGGAAATAAGTAGAGAAGTAGAATCAGAAAATATAGAGATGTATTAATGTCAGAACATGAAAGTATGGCTAATTAATTGAAGTTACTGTTTGACACAAGGAGGTGGGTTGAGGTGGATTCATACTCCATACACCATCAATCATAACTGATCCATTTCTTCACATTATTTGTAACTTTGATCTGAGATTTTTTATTTCTTTATTATAAATGGAACCCTAAAATAATGCTCTCATTACTTGCTGTAACATGAATGAGTGTTAGTCTTCATGAACAAAATAAATTAATACACCTCGATAAATGGTGTGGGAGAGTAGTAGACAAATATTTAAAGGATTCTACAAATTCGGATAAAATCTAAAAGTCTAAAATGGCTAAAGTCCAGGAAATTGTGTTGGTTTGAAGCTGCATGTACCCCAGAAAGGCATATTCTTAAATTTAATCCATTCATGTGGGTGTGATCCCATTGTAAGTAGACTCTTGTAACAAAGGCTACTTCAGTTAAGGTTTGACCCACTTCATTCAAGATGGGTCTTAATCTTCTTACTGGAGTCCTTTATAAAAATAATGAATACAGAGAGAGAGAGAGGGAGAAAGCCAGAGAAGGAAGAAGCTGAAATCAATGATATCTGGAAGAGAAATGAGAGACCAGCAGATGCCTCCATGTGCCCTGCCATGTGACAAAGGAGCCCAGGATCACTGGCAGGTGGTTTTCAAGAAGAAAGCATCACCTGTATTTTGCCTTGATGTGGACATTTTTTTCAGCCTCAAAATGTAAGTTAATGAATCCTCATTAGTTAAGCCAACCTGTTTTATGGTATCTGCTTTCAGAAACCTGTGAAACTAAAACAGGCATATTGAGAGGAGTGACTGAAGATGAATCTGAAAATAGTAAGTGATTCTAGATTTTGAAAGACTGTTTTTCTGTTTGATTTGTATTGTATATATAAAAGTATGTTGTTGGTTTTTAATTTTAAAATAACACCTATTGTATATAAGCCATAATGTTAGAAAGAACAATTATGGCTATCAGATGGAAATTACCTGTTAAATATTTCTCCTAAGAGCTGTTTTCATATATTATTTAGGCATGAAATGTTTAGTTAGAATTATTTTTGCTTTCTGTAATCTATGGATGGGAGAAGAAAAAAAATTAGCTTTTCTTAAGCACCTAAATTACCTGGCAAGGAGTTCTGTTACACACTTTACAAATCATTCACCTTTAAGTTATATTTTAATTAAAACAAGTTTATGCATTATCACTTGCAAAATAAATTCTATTTATCATCTATATATTTACCTATCTCTCTACCTCTATATCTCTCTGCCTATTTACTTTATATCTGTAATATGAGGACAAATATTGCCTAACTAAAATTTTATGATAAACACTAGAGAAAGAATAGTAACCCCCCCCATACACACACATTTCCACTTCTTATACACCTTTGTGCTTTGAGCTGTGTAGCTTTCAAATTGCATCTCTTTTTTATTTGTATTTCTTTTACCATGTACTGCTGTTAACAGTAGCCTTATTAAACATAACTTTGGAAATTAGTTTTATTGGATCATAAATAGTTCACTGAGTTCTCAGAAATAGAGAAGTGAGATTCAAATTTATATGAGGAAAGGCGTGTTATTTTTATTAGCAGTCAGATAAGCACTAACTAACCTCCCTTCCACCCTGACCTGAAATTTTGGATTCCTAGTCAACTTTGTGGCAGAATGAGCATCAACCAAGATTAGAGTGGAGGCATTAAAAGACAGAAAGAGAATGGATGGCTCTTCTGTGGGTTTACTCTTTGGAAGTAGTATAAAAAAGGACTAGAGTTTGTGAACTATTTGCTTGTTTGGATTTTAATTTCATGTGTGCAGGTAAGCCCAAAGAGCAATAACTTGTACCATGCAAGAGCAGTGACCATTATTAAATGTGGTTCATTAGCTTGTATTTTTTTCTCTTACTTAGAAAGGAGAAAACAATTAAAATGTTTATTCTAACATTCTCCTTTATCTTTAGAAATAGAAGTAGGTTTCTCCTCTATTTTAAGTAAAGATTGAAAAATAATTTTCCCTTCAAACAAATATTTGTGATTTCCTTTGTACTTACTTCAGTGGATATTTAAAATTAGTGTTTGAGTCAAGATTGGAATCAGATTTTCTAACTACAAAGTGTATAGTGTGTAACCCCTCCCCAATAACAACTTAGTCTATACTTATTTTCCTCAAGTTCACGAACACTTTATTGGTTTAAATGAATTCTTCTCATCATTTTTGCATTCTCTCACTGACAAAAAAGAAAGGAAAACAGTACAACTCATTGTTATTGCTACATTATATATTTTTAAAGATTTATTTTATTTATTTATTTCTACCCTCTCTCATTGTTTGCACTCAGTGTCTGCTCTCTGTGTCTATTCGTTGTGTAATCTCGGTGCCTGCTCTTCTTTTTTAAGAGGCACCAGGAGCTGAACCTGGGACATTCTATGTGGGAGAGAGGTACCCAATCTCTTGAGCCACATCTGCTTCCTGCTTGTTGTGTATCTCATTGTGTTTCCTCATTGTGTCATCTCACCACATCATCTTGCTGCATCAGCTCACTGCACCAGCCCATCACATCAGCTCATTGTCTCACTAGTCTTCTTTAGGAGGCACTGGGAACCAAACCTGGGACCTCCCATGTGGTAGGTGGGTGCCCAACTGCTTGAGCCACCTCCACTTCCCTCTACATTATATATATATATATATAT
>JAQZBX010022793.1:0-10953 GCA_029593785.1 Cabassous unicinctus | reverse complement strand
CTATTTATGATCTTTGTTTCATTACACAAAGAATATTTTTCACAGAGATTAAGGAAATGAAGAAGAAAATTTAAAAAATAAACTGTAAGGTACAAATGACTAAAAATCTTTGTGGTAGTTTGGGATTTTGATTATTTGTGTTTTGAATAATCACTCTAAGCACAGTTTGAGAAATAAATGGGAGTAGAAAAGGGGCTGAAGCATAAGGTACTGTGTAAGAACTCTTATGGAATTCTAGGTAAGAAATTATAGTGGCTTGACTAGCAAGGTGGTTCTGGTAATGAACAAAATTATAGGGAAGTTACACGTATATAGTTGGAGATTGAATTATGTTCTGAACAAAAGACATTTTCAAGTCTTAATCCACCATCTGTGTGTTTGAATTTACTTGTAAGTAGGACCTTTGAATATGCTATTATTAAAGAGTGGACTCATTTGTGAATAAGACCTTCAAAGACCTTGTTTACATGGGGTCAAATTGAATCAGGCTGGGCTTTAGATTATATGGCTGAAGTTCTTATACACATCAGGCAAAGAAACCAGAAGTCAGTGAGAGCCACAGGAGGAGACCTTGTGACAGAGACAGATATAGAAGCCAAGGAACTCCAAGGATCGTGGCAAGCCAGCAAGGAAACAAAGAGAGATGATGAAAATACCCAAAATAAGAAACAAGGAAGGGGATATCATCAATAACCCCACTACAGAAATAAAGAGTATAAGAAGATACTTTCTCTTTGAAAAATTATGTGCCAACAAGATAGATAATTTAGAGGAAATGGAGAAATTCCTAGAAACACACAAGCAGCCTACATTGTCGAAAGAAGAAACTGATTAAATCAACAGACCAATCACAAGTAATGAGATAAAATTTGTCACCAAAAACCTCCCAACTAAGAAGTCCCCAGGACCAGATGGCATTACAGGTGAATTCTACCAAACATTCTGGAAAGAATTAACACTAATCCTGCTTAAACTCTTTCCAAAAATAGAAGTGGAGTGAACATTGTCTACCTCATTCTCTGATGCCAACACCATCTTAATACCAAAGCCATACAAAGACACCACAAGAAAACACAACTGTAGGCCAATCTCCCTAATGAACCTAGATGCAAAAATCCTCAATAAAATACTTGCTAATCATATTCAAAACACATCAAACAACATGATCAAGTGGGTTTCATCACTGGTATGCAAAGAAGGTTCAACATAAGAAAATCAATCAATGTAATTCACCGCATAAACATATTGAAAGGATAAAACCACATGATCATCTCATAGATACAGAAAAAGCATTTGAAAAAATACAACACCCTTTCCTGATAAAAAAAAAAACACTACAAAAGATAGGAATAGAAGGATAATTCCTCAACATGGTAAAGGGTATATATGAAAAACCCACAGCTAACATCACATTCAGTAGTGAAATGCTAAAAACTTTCCTTCTAAGATTAGGAAAAAACTAAGATACCTCCTTTAACAACTTCTTTTTTACATTGTGTTAGAATTACTTGCTCAAGCACTTAAGCAAGAAAAAGTTATAAAAGGCACCAAAATTGGAAAGGAAGAAGTAAAATTTCACTATTTGAAGATGACATGAGCCTACAAATAGAAAGCCCTGAGAAACCTACAACAAAGCTTCTAGATCTTATAAATGAGTTCAGTAAAGTCACAGGTTATATGATCAATGATCAAAAATCAATAACATTTCTGTACACCAATAATGAGCAATCTGAGGAGGAAATCAAGAAAAAAATACCATTTACAATAGCAACTAAAAGAGTCAAATACCTAGGAATGAATTTAACTAAAGATGTAAATGACTTATATGCAGAAAACTACACAACACTGTTAAAGGAAATCAAAGAAGACTTAAATAAACAGAAGAATATTCCTTGTTCATGGATAAGAAGACTAAACATCATTAAGATGTCTATCTTACCCAAACTGATTTACAAATTTAATGCAATCCCAATCAAAATCAACACAGCATTTTTTAGTGAATTGGAAAAACTAACTATGAAATTTATTTGGAATGGCAAGAGGCCCTGAATAGCCAAAGACATATTGAAAAAAAAAATGAAATCAGAGGAATCACACTACCCGACATTAAAACATATTACAAAGCGACAGTGGTCAAAACTGTGTGGTATTGGCAGAACGGTAGACAAACTGACCGATGGAACCGAATCGACAGTTCTGATATAGATCCTTGCATATACAATCAACTGATATTTGACAAGGCCACCAAGCCCATTCAACAGGGAGAGAATGGCTTCTTCAACAAGTGGTACTTGGAAAACTAGATATCCATATCCAGAAGAATGAGAGAGGAACACCATCTCACACCTTATACAAAATTTAACTCAAGATGGATCAAAGATCTAAATATAAGAGCCAAGACCATAAAGACCTTGGAAGAAAATGTAAGGAAGCATCAACAGGATCTTGTAGTAGAAAATGGTTTCATGAACTTTACACTCAAACCATGAGCAATGAAAGGAAAAATAATTAAATGGAACCTCTTCAAAATTAAAAACTTTTGCACCTCAAAAGAGTTTATCAAGAAAGTGAAAGGGCAGCCTTCTCAATGGGAGAAAATATTCAGTAATCATGTATTTGGTAGGGTTCTAATATGCAGCATATATATAAGAAATCCTACACCTTGAAAATAAAAAGACAAACAACCCATTAAAAAAACTGGCAAGTGATTTGCATAGGCACTTGTCCAAAGAAGAAATACAAATGGTTAAAAAGTACCTGTAAAGGTGCTCAACATCACTATTAGGGAAATGCAAATCAAAACTACAATGAGATATATCTTACACCCGTTAGACTGGTGGTTATTAAAAAAACAGAATTTATGCTCCCCAATATGACAGAGTTGGACTCAGTTGTGGTTTCCCTACACATGGCTCTCCTGTCCTTCTATTTGAACTTATAATTAGTACTAAAGTTGGTAGATCTATGCCCAAGAGACTTAAACCTTTGTGCTGTGCATTTGCTAACTGGGTCCAGAATCTCAATGGAGTTGCAACACTTACTTTCCAGTTCATTGGTTTCACCCAGGACAATTAACAAGAAGGTGATGATGGACAACCACCATACTAAGGAACCGAGAGAGTCTACAATAACTGCAAGCAAGAGAGTCCCATCCATCAGCCCAATGGGATTGAGGTCGTCTCAATTAGAGGTGGAGTAGACATCACCATCACAGAATCCTCAGGATTGGGGAATGAATTTTGGACTAAAGTAGACTTACTGGTGTTCTACTACAGACTCATTGTGATTCTAGCATTGGAAAAAACTATACCATTGATGTGGAGGCATTCGCCACCGGTGGTTCTGAGGGCAGCAAGAGGGAAAAACAAGTATAATATGGGGGCATTTTTCGGACTTGGGAATTGCCCTGAATGACATTGAAATGACAGATACAGGCCATTATGTATCTTGTCATAACTTACAAAATTGTGTAGGAGAGAGTGTAAATTGCAATGTAAATTGTAATCCATGTTTAGTGGCAATGCTCCAAAATGTGTTCATCAATTGCAATGAATGTACCACACTAATGAGTGATGTTGCTAATGTGGGAAAGTGTGGGAAATGTGGGGAGCGGGACATGTGGGAATCCCTTATATTTTTTATGTAACATTTATGTAATCTAAATATCTTTAAAAAATAAAAATTATATATATATGCAAGATATAGGCAGAAAATATGATAATATAATTAGGAAATTTGTGACCTTGGCATGGAAAAATCTATTGGTATATTTAAATTCCAGAGTTTAGTGTGCAAAGAAGAAAATGGTCAGTGATATAATATGAGTTACTGAGGATATTTATTTTAAGAATGAGACATAAAAGTTCTAGTTGGAATGAGATATTTCATTGAATGGTGTGTGTGTGTGCTGTTCATATTTTATTTGCTTTTCAATATGGAGCACATTTAAAATCTAGAAAGTATGGAGAAAAGCTAATGAGAATAAAGATAAATATGAATTTATCAAGGAAGTAAAAATTCTAAGGAAATCCAAGGAAATGGCAAACAACTTTAGATAAGTCAAGCAATTTGTTGCCCATATTTCTATATAGCTGAGTTTTTTAGTCTTTAATATTTTAATGTGCATTCTGAAATAAGAAGAGAAAACAATGAAGTCACATTGTTTTTTCAGATTTTAGCTTCCAATGGCATAAAACACACTACCTTTGCCCACTAAGCCATTTTCTGCATCCCCTTCCCCAACTCTACTTCTTAAACTTGCATGGAATATTATTTTGTTGTGGTTGTTGAGTACCAGGAGACTATTGCTTGTGTTCTACAAAGAAAAAATACAGTATGTTTTAATTTCAGGCTCATACTCTGATTCGAAAGAGGAGTCCTCTATAAAGGAACATGATAATAAATGAAATGTACACAAATACTCAGATCTCACAATTGAACAATATGCTTATTGAGTAAAGTGGCAGCATGATATGCCTAATTTATAAAGGTCTGTTTCTCAAAACAAATATAATACAATCTGTGTAAGAAAAATGCCATATAATTCTACTATACCCTACATTATGTAACATTTTTCGAATTATACATTTATTACAAAAACTTTTTATATATTAGGTAAATCCATTTCAATTCAGGCAGACATGGCCATAGGTAGAGTAGCCATATAATTTCTTGATTTATGAATTCAATCTTGAATACTCTACAGACTGAACAGGATATTCCAGTGTTGTGGTTACCGTAGTTATTGTAGAGACTATCAGATTGAAACAGTTTTTCTTCTCCCACTGCTAGCAAAAATGAGTATCATTACCATTGTTCAAAGTAGGTGCTGAAAAGTGAGTAGGGAAAGTTTGGCACACAAAACAAAGGCATCTAAGACATAATATTCTTATTGGGAACTCTGATTTTACTCATGTTCATCTCTGCCATTGGTGTTACAAAATAATTGTGAAAGGTACATCTTTGCTCCTACTAATGTCCATAGGCCTTTTATGATAAAACTGGCATAAATAGCAAGGCTGCATGGTGTGGATGTATCCACAAGAGTCATAAACCCCAGTGAAAAAACTCAATATGGGAAATAACATGATAGGTGTTTTTTTTTTTGTTTTTTTTTTGTAGTTATTCTCTTTGAGAAAACCACAGCCTAAAGAATTAAATAAATGGTTATGCTTCCTAACAATCTATATTGCTAAAAGGTGACTTGAAATATACCCTGAAATGGGTATATTCAAGAATTCTATCCAGCCCCATAGAATGCCAAAACTGAGAGGTGATGGAATAAGCATAAAACACTGTTTAAGGAGAATAAATTGTCACTATAATGTATAATACATATAAACCCATTGAATTCCATTCTTTCAAAACAAAGGATATATTCAAGAATTTCTCTTTGAGAGGAATTATGTGGTCTTTTTAAATAAGAAAAATATGTTTTATAGAAATGATGGCAAAAGAGGGTAGCATTGATTAGAATACAGATATAACACTTACTCCTGTGAAGGGATTCTGCAGTTATACATTATGCAAATCAGCAAACATATTGAAACTTGTGGGGCATATATTTATAAATTTACTTGTGTTCTGAATTCTGCATGCAGTTCTCCCTCCAATGTATCTACTATATGTAGAATTCTAAAGAGATAGTGGTTCCATCATGTTTCCCATAGCTTAGCATATATAAGTGGACTTCTCATTTTGAAAAAGGTTCATGTACTGAAAACCTACACACCATGTAAAGCATATCATATTCACAACACAAAGGATGTCTTTTCCTTTCTTGAAAGGTACATGGTAGTTACAAAACAAGGTCAAAGATTAAAAGGTCAAAGCCCCTGCTGTGTAAAACAGGCAGCTTGGAAAGGGAGCAAAGCAGATTCTTAGCCATATATTTTCTAGATAAGGCTAATGTCTTCAGCATCTCTGAGTAGTAAACTTCCTGAAAAATCAATTTAATGAAGGAAAAAACATTAATCTTAGAGTGATATTTTTAGAGAGCAAACATGGGTTATCCTGGTTGTCAAGATGATGATAGCTCTGGTTTCTCTACTAAGCAAACTTCTACATGATTCTATTGCACCATTTGTGCAAACCAGATTGCCATGTCTTCCTTCAAAGAGCTTTAGAATGCTATCCTCATTAGGTCTAATCTATGTGATGTTCCCCTTGAAGATAAGAAAGTTAAATATATTATGACCTCATTTTCTTTTCATCAGCCCGCTAAATCAACCATGAGAATAAGAACTGACCCATGTATTTGGTTGCTAAAACTAATCGTGGCTAACCTAATCAAGATTAAGAAGTCACCCATGTAAGGAAAAGAAAGCAACCCAGGACCAAATTAATAAGACTTTATTGGATCTCCCTTGGAGGTTTCATTCCTTTGTTACAGGTGAATAACTACTATGGGGTTAAAGGACACTTGCCATGGGCTAATAATTTGCAGCTCTTTTGAAAACGATAGAATTGTATTAGAACATCAAAAGGAAGACAATACAAATTTAACAGACTGTATCAATGCTGCCAGGTTAATGATCTCTCTAAGATATTTTCATTTCTGCAGTAATCTCTCCCTACCTCTCTGCCTTGCTTTCTCTCTCTTTTTGAGATCCTTAATTCATAATTCAAATTATATTGTTTCTACTACATTCTTAACAATGTACTATTTGAATATGTTTTATATGCATCTTTAGCAGTCAGAGAAGTTTAAAACAAAGTAGATTGTATCACATGGAAAAATACCAATAAAACAAGGGCAACAAACAAATTATACTATAGTTTTAAGTATGTGAAATTTCCCTTCAAAGGAGTACTAATAATACTTGCATTATAGAGTGTTTATGAGAATTAATAATAAGGTACTTAAAACCCAGGGCAACACTTTGCACACCAAGTGAATAATCAACACTTTCTTTTACATTACCTTTTTGTTTATAATTTATAATTCAAATGAAAGTGAGCTCAATGGAAACTGCAATCTTCAAGCAAAATATTTTGTAAAAAGTGACTCTGAATTGAGGCTTTCATAAAGACATAGAATTTGGATAATTTGAGTACATTCTGAGTATGGTGATCAAAATGACAGAAAGTAAGCATAAGCTAATTGAGCAGAATGAGAAATTAGGCATAATATTAAGAGAATGGATTAACTCTTCATTGATTTTGTGGAGTAGCAAACAGGCACAAGAAGATGTAAATATTTACATACTCCTTCCAAATCAAGCTTAAACTCGCAAGGCAAAACGAAGTTGTCATTCTGGCTTGTTGTGATTTGGAGTTTCTATATCTAGGAACTCAAATATTTTGAATTAATGTGCTTTTATCTTAATACATAGGATGCAATAGAAATATGAGACAGTTCTTTGGAAGACAGTGTGGTTCCATAAAGCAAAAACAGTTTTAAGGGCACATAAATCAGTAGATGAAATTTTCTTTGTTAAAGAAACAGAATGTAAAATCTTCTGTAGACTATATCAAATCCTTACATTCTTTGTGATAATTAAAAATAGTGTGGGGATTGAATTATAAAGTGGTATATGAGCCATTTATTGTGAAAAGGACTGCTGAAGCACAGTTACGTGTGGGAGGATATCTTCCCAGAGGCTAGCTAAGGGCAGAAGAAAATACTATATCTATTAATAGGAAGAGGTGGTTGTTGTCACTTAAGGACCAATTATATGTGCATGGGAATGTTCCTCTAGGTGAGAGACTGGTGCTGTCAGGAATGATTTTTCTATGATAGGGCAGCATATTTGAATTATTGACACATCCATGTTTAAATTCAAATGAAGGACTGCATTAAAGGATGTGAACTCATCAGTGTGTTTCTCCTTTAAGTTTAGTATTTCAAAAGGTGTCTTTTGCTTACATGTGAGTATTTTGGAGGTGGTATTTTTGCAGATATCACAAAATAATTCATAATTCATACTTAACCATAAATGTAGTAAAAACAAGGCCCAAGGAGGCAAACATCCAGTAGGGAAATTGCTGGAGCTGTAAATAGCACAGATATTCATCTCATAGGATTTTAAAAAACTTTTTGTTTAGAAATATTGTTGGACTTCATAAGCACAGCAAAAACAGTACAGTGTTCCCTTATACCCTTTAATCTGCTTCCACTAATGTTAAAGGCTTGCAAAACCCTGGTAACATTATGCAAACTTAGTAGTTAACTTTAGTACAGTAATAATAATTACAGTTTAGTTTTTCCACTAATGTCTTTTATCTGCTCCACGATCCAATCTCAGATATCATATTGCATTTTAGTCCTTGTCACCCTAGTCTTCTTTAACCTGCAAGAGTTTCTTAATATTTCCTTGCTTTTCATGATCTATAACTTGGATTTGTCTGATTCCCCTCATAATTACAATAAAGTTATAGATTTGGTGAAAGAATACCACAGAGGTGATGTGCCTTACCCCATCTTATCAGGAGGTACATGACATCAATCTGACCCTGTATTATGATAATAATCTTGATCAGTCGATAATGAAAAAAAATGATAATGAGATATCTGCCAGGTTTCTATACAGTAAAATTACTGTTTCTCCCCCTTCAAATTCTATTGTATTGAAATAAGTCACCATGTCCAGGCCAAGGGGAGGGGATATTGTTGCTGCATTTATGGAAGTATGTTAAAAACATGATAGTAATTCATAAACATTTTGCAGTAGATAATTTAAAGTTCTGCAGCTAATTTGCTGCTTCTTAAAGTTTTTGACTACTAATTTTAACTTTCATTCAGTTTGTGCAATTATTTCTAATAATTATTAGAATTGTTTCTAATGTTGATTTTCTATTTACCTCATTCTTCCTACATTTATAATAGAAATTCTTCTGTAAAAAAGATGTATACTTTCTCTTCCATTTATTTATTTTTTTCATTCCTTTATTTATATCAATATGCATTAATAGATGTTCATTTTAGAACCAGTCATCTTGGCAGCAAATAAAAACTATCTTAATTTACCTGCTTTTGAGAATGTCTTGAATTCACTCCACACCTAGGGGATATTTTTGCCAGATATAGAATTCTGGGTTGACAATTTTATTCTTCCAACACTTGAAAAATATCAGGTCACTTCGTTATTGTTTCCATGTTTTCTGAGGAGAAACCAGCTGCCATTTGAATCGCTTTTTTCTTGTAGGTATTGTGTGGTATTTCTCTATGATTTCAAGATTCTTTTCTTTGTCTTTATTTTTCAATAATTTGATTATGATGTGTCTTGGTGCATACTTTGGTGTTCACTCAGCATGTTGATTCTGTAGGTTTACACATTTTGTCATATTTGGGAAATTTTCAATCATTATTTCTTTATATACTTTTAAAAATCTCACTCTCTTTTTTTCTCTTCTTCTAGGACTCCAATGGCACAAATGTTATATACCTTTTTATACACTCATAGGTACCTGAGGTTTTGTTCATTTTTGTCAATGTATTTTCTCTCTTTTGTTCAGAGAGGGTAATTTCTAATGTTCACTGATTCTTTCCTCTGCTCTCTCCATTCTGCTGTTGAGTCCATCCAGTGATGTCTTTTTTTATTTTATTTTTTTAATATTATGATATTTGTTACTGGAATTGTCCCATGCAACTGTGGGGATTGGCAAGTCTGAATTCTGTAGCACAGGCAACAAGCTGGGAACTCCAATGAAGGTTTCAGTGAATTCCACAGGAGAAGCTGGAGGGCTGAAGTAGAGAAGGAAATTCTTTTTCTGACTGCTGAAATCATCAGTTCTCCCTTTAAGGCCTTCAGCGGATTGGGTAAAGGCAATCTCCTTTGTTAATTATAGATATTATTAGACATAGATGCAATCAACTGCCTAATGATTTAAATCCACAAAATATCTTCATAGTAGTAAAGAAACCAGTGTTTGCTTGACCAACAAATGGATATCCTAGCCGTGTTCACACATGAGTATAACCATCACACTGAGTAACAGACCTTTTTTTTCCCCTGTTTCTCTCCCCTTACTTCTGCTACAGTGGATTTCTACTAGTCCCTACAGTTTTCAGAAAAGTTACCCAATCTTCTGTTGTCTAATGTTTTTAGCAAGTCATTAATTTATAGTAGGCCTCACTTTTACTTGTTGTAAGATTTGGAGCAAAATTCCTTCCAGTTCTTTCAAACTCTGAAATGAAAGCAGAACCACACACATGATTTTTATGTTACTTCTTCCAATTCATTTTACATGACTTTATATTTTTAAAACCCAAATATACCTAAATTCTTAGGTTTTCATAGTGAAATTATTAAAACATCAACTTTTTCCAAATTTTTAAAATTGTAAACTGGAAATTTTAAGCTTATCAAATAGTTAAAAAAAAAGATGAGCAACACATGGTAGTAGCCTCTATTTTCCCTCATCTGTTTATCATTTCTCATTCCATGAGGTATTCAATTTTATGTTTAATATATTTTTCTTTTTATTTTCTAAAGCTTATAAGTCCTTAAAATTTATTTTAGTTAATACTCACACTGTTTTCAAAGAATGGAAGATTGTGTGTGATCTATTGTAATATTTTGAGTAAAATCTTTCTAACATGATAATTTCTTTCCTTTTTATTAATCTTGTTCTCTGTCTTATATCTTGAAGTTGACTTTTTAAAATAGCTCCTGGATGCTGAAGGGATCATTTCTTGAATATGTGAGATTACTTTCTAGCTTTCTAAAAAATAGTAGAAAGTTAGTAGGGTGTATAATGTCTATGCTCAGCCTTCTTCATTTAAGAATCTGTAGCTATTGTCCCTTTACCCATTACAAGTCCTTGAAACCTGAGAAATTTTAATCATTAGGTAATTTTTCCAAGTTTACACAGTGAGTGATTGAATAGAGATTTCAAACACTGTCTACCTGTCTCTAAAGGCTGGGTTCTTAACCATATGGCATTTGCATATACCAGGTAAGTAGCACAAATATATATCTGACAATATAACATTAGAAGGATTCCTTGATG
>JAQZBX010022792.1:0-31296 GCA_029593785.1 Cabassous unicinctus | reverse complement strand
ATCACATATCTGATAAGTTTTAATATCCAGGATATATAAAGAGATGTTACAACTCAACAATAAAGACAAACGACCCAATTAAAAAATGGGCAAAAGGAAGCGGGTGTGGCTCAATGGATAGAGCTCCCGTTTACCATATGGGAGGCCCCGGGTTCGCTTCCCGGGGCCTCCTTGTGAGGGCAGGCCGGCCGGCCCGCGCGGCGTGGTAGGCTGATGCAGCAGGACCTCACAGCAGGAAGCGGGTGTGGCTCAATCGATAGAGCCCCCGTTTACCATGCGGGAGGCCCCAGGTTCGCTTTCCGGGGCCTCCTTGTGAGAGCAGGCCAGCCCGTGCGGCGCGGTGGGCTGATGCAGCAGGACCTCACAGCAAGGGGGAGATAAGCAGACACGGAAGAAACACACAGTAAATGGACACAGTAAAAACACAAGCAGCAAGGGGGGGATAAATAAATAAATAAATCTTAAAAAAAATAATAATAATAAAAATGGGCAAAAGACTTGAATAGACATTTCTCCAAAGAAGAAATACAAATGGCAAAAAAAAAACACGTGAAGAAATGCTCAACATCACTCATGATTAGGGAAAAGCAAATCAAAACCACAATGAGATATCATTTCACACCTATCAGAATGGCCACTATTAAAAAGACAGAGAACTACAAGTGTTGGAGAGGATGTGGAGAGATAGGAACACTTCTTCACTGTCGGTGGGAATGCAGAATGGTACAGCCACTATGGAGGACTGTTTGGCAGTTCCTAAAGAAGTTGAATATAGACTTGCCACGTGACCCTGCAATACCACTCCTGGGTATATACCCAGAAGAAATGAGAACAGTGACACAAACAGACATCTGCACCCCGATGTTCATAGCAACATTATTCACCATTGCCAAAAGTTGGAAACAACCCAGGTGTCCATCAACAGAGGAATGGATAAACAAACTGGTCTATTCACACAATGGGATATTATGCAGCTGTAAGAAGAAATGTAGTCGTAAAGCATATGACAACATGGGTGAACCCGAAGCACATTATGTTGAGCGAAGCAAGCCAGACACAAAAGGACAAATACTGTACGAATGCGTTACTATGAACCAAACATATTGTGTAACATATTGTTTGTTTCAAAAAAAAAAAATTTGTATGTATCCATTACATTTAATTGAGAAATGTATATATTCATTCATCTGTGTTTACTTTTTAGTTTTTAATTGTTTATATTTTCAATTATTAATTGTACAAAATAAAGGAAAAAAAAAATAGGGTAGGTTGGGGGGGGAAATGCACCAAATGTAAGATAAGGACTATAGTAGTAAGATTTTGACAATATTCTTTCATAAATTGTAACATGTCTCACGGCAATGCAAGGTGTTGGTGAAGGGTTGATGTATAGGACCCCTGTATGATGTTATGAATGTTTGCTTTGTAAGTTCACAGCTTTTACTCCACGCTTATTTTGCCCTTCCTCTGTTATTTTTGTAAGAGAGTTGAGCCCTGTCAACTTACTCTGATGCCACCTTCCTGGAAGTCCCCTCTTGTGATGCTTTTTATCTGGCTTTGGATTAGGGTAATACTGATCTCATAGAATGAGTTACGAAGTGTTCTCTCCAGTTTTTTGGAAGAGTTTGAGCAGGATTGATGTTATTTCTTCTTAGATTATTTAGTAAAATCCAGCATTGAAGCCATCTGATCCTGGACTTTTCTTTGTTTTTGATTACCAATTTAATATCTTTACCTCTTGTTGGTCCATTGAAGTCTTCTATTTCTTCTTGAGTCAGTGTAGATAGTTTTTATGAGTCTAGGAATTTGTCCATTTCATATAGGTTATCTAGTTTTTGGGCATACAATTGTTCATAGGATCCTCTTATAATCCCTTTTATTTCTGTTGGGTTGGTAACAATGGTACCACTTTCATTTCTTATTTTAATTATTTGCATCCTCTCTTTTTTTCTTTGCCACTGTAGCTAAAGGTTTATTAATTATATTGATATCTTCAAAGAACCAACTTTTGGTTATGTTGATTCTAT
Organism: Cabassous unicinctus; assembly: GCA_029593785.1. NCBI lineage: Eukaryota > Metazoa > Chordata > Mammalia > Cingulata > Chlamyphoridae > Cabassous > Cabassous unicinctus. Next base: position 29,269 of record JAQZBX010022792.1, on the reverse strand, counting down.
TTTTTAACACTCTGTATTTCATTTATCTCTGCTTTGATCTTTTTTTTATTTCCTTCATTCTACTTGCTTTGGGTTTAATTTGCTTGTTCTTTTCTAATTCTTCCAGTTGTAAGGTTAGGTCTCTCATTTGTGATCTTTCTTTTTATAATGTCATCATTTAGAGCTCTAAATTTCCCTCAGCATTGCCTTTGCTGCATCCCATGAGCTTTGTTATACTGTATTGTCATTTTCAGTCGCCTAAAGATATTTCCTCATTTCCCTTGTGATTTCTTCATTGACCCTTTGGTTGTTTAGGAGTGTCATTTAATTTCCACATATTATGTGAGTTTTTCAGTTCTTCTTCTGTTATTGATTTCTGGCTTCATTTCATTTTTGTCAGTGTATTAGTCAGCCAAAGGGGTGTTGATGCAAAGTACCAGAAATCTGTTGGCTTTTATAAAGGGTATTTATTTGGGGTAAAAGCTTATAGTTAACAAGGCCTTAAAGAGTCCAAATCAAGATTACTTCCTTACTGAAGTTTACTTCCTTACCAAACTCTGTTGCCATGTGATGAAGCAAGATGGCGGGCAACATCTGCGAGGGTTCAGCCTTCCTCTTCTCTCTTAAGGCTCTGTGGGTCCAGCTTCTTCTGATCTCAGCTGCAGGCTGGTATAGAGCTCATGTCTTCCCAGGTCTCATTTCTTTCTGGGTTCAACTGCTCTGGTCTGTTCACAAGGTTAGCTGTAAACTATGAGGCAAATGGCTCATCTTTCTTCCCAGGGCCTCTGCCGTGTCTATGGAACTGTCTCTCTTCCTCTGTGTTCTTCTTCTCTCTACTTCCGTGTGTCTCCTTGATTGAGTGTGCATTTATATAACCCACAAAGGGGACGCAGACTCAAACTGAGTTGCTAATGATGTGGTCGAATCAAAGCGCAAATCTTCATTTAATCAAGTAAACATAAAGCCTTTCAATTTAAATTAAAGGATATCATGCCCAGAGGAACAGACCAGTATACAAACATAATATCTTTTTGGAACTCAAAAATAATATCAAACTGCTACAGACAGAAGAAACAATGTATAATTTTAGTATTTTTTAATTTATTGAGACTTATTTCATGACCTAACATTCCTAGAGAATGATCTATGTGTGCCAGAGAAGAATGTATCTTCTGTTGCTGTTGGGAAAAGTGTTCTATATATGTCTCTTAGGCTTACTTGATTTATAGTACTGTTCGGGTCTTCTGTTTCCTTATTGATCTTCTGTCTACAAGTTCTATCAATTATTGAAAGTGTTCTATTGAAGTTTCCTACTATTAATGTAGAATAGTCTGTCTCCCTTCAAATCCGTCAATATTTACGGCATGTCTTTTGGGGCTCTACCCATTAGGCATATCTATATTTATTATTGTTGCATTTTCTTGTTGAATTGACCCCTTTGTCAGTATATAGTGGACTTCTTTGTCCCTCGTAACAGTTTTAACTTAGAGTCGATTTTATCTGATATTAATATAGCTATCCCAACTCTCTCTGGTTACTATTTGCATGGTATATATTTTTAACAATCTTTCACTTTTAACCTAGTGCATATTTGAATTTAAGGTGAGTCTCTTATAAACAGGATGTAGTTGGGTCTTGCTGTTTTACCCATTCTCCCAGTCTCTGCTTTTTGACTGAAAAGTTTAATCCATTACATTTAAAGTGAATACTGAAAATACAGTACCTTCTTCTCTACAGTATTTTCTTCTCTATTTTGCTATTTAGTTGTTGTAAGTCTTACACCTTTTTTTTGTCCCTCAATTCTTCCATTATTGCTGACTTTTATATTATTTTGACCTTTTGTTGTGAGCTACTTTTGAGTCCCTTCTCATTTCTTTTGTGTATGTTTTTAAGTTCTTTTATTTCTGGTAACTTTGGGGCTTAAATTTAACAACCCAAATCTTTAACAGTCAGTTTGATTTGATACCAACTTAACTTCAATACCATACACAAACATTGTTCCTGTACTCCTAAGATCCCCTCAACTTTTTGTTCTTGTCACAAATTGTCTCTATATATTGTGCATCCAGAACCATAGATTTATTGTTACTTTTTATGAATGTGCATTTTAGATCCTGTAAGTATTAAAAAGTGTATTTACATACCAAAAATTACAAGAATACAGGCATTTATACTTACCCATCTAGTTATATTTACCAGAGAGCTGTATTTGTTTACATGTTTTCAATCCATTGTCTAATGAATCTGAAGAACTCCTTTTAGCATTGCTTGTAGGACAGGTCTAATTGTGGTGAATGCCCTTAGATTTTGTTTATCTGGGAACATCGTAATCTTGCTCTCAGTTTTGAAACACACTTTCTTTGGATATAAAATTTTTGGTTGTCAGTTATTTTATTTCATCACTTTAAATATTTCTTCCAACTGTCTTCTTGCTTCCATGATTTCTGATGAGAAATCTTAATCTAATTGGGTTTCCCTTGTCCATGACATATTGCTTCTCCCTTGCAACTTCTAGGATTCCTTCTTTGTGTTTGGCATTTGATTGTTTGATTAAAAGATTAAAAGATGCCTGGACATGGCTCTCTTTGAATTTATTTTGTTTAGAGTTCGTTGGTTTTCTTTAATGTGTATGTTCATATCTTTCATTAAATTAAGGAAGTTTCATGCCATTATTTCTTTGAATATTCCTTCTGCCCCCTCTTTCTCTTTCTTTTCCTTATGAAACTCCCACAGTGTATACATTGGTACTCTTGATGGTGTCCCAAAGGTCTCTTAGTCTCTGTCTGCTTTCCTTCATTTTTCTTTCTGCGCCTGAGCCTGAATCATTTCAATGATCTTAACTTCATGTTCACTAGTTCTTTCTTTTGGTAACTCCAGTGTGCTATCGAACCCCTCTTTTAATATTAGTTATTGTGGTCTTCAACACCAGTATTTTTGTTTGGTTCCATTTTATAATTTCTATCTCTTTTCTGAGATTCTCATTTTTTTTTTCATTAATCATTTTCCTGATATCCCTTACTTTTTCTCTGCATTTTCTTTTAGTTCTTTTTGATCATTTTTAAGATCATTTTTAAAAATCTTTGATATGTCAAGTCTGCTCTCTTTCTTGATAGTTTCAGATGATTTATCTTGTTCCTTTGGCTGGGCCATCCTTTCCTGTTTCTTTGTCTTGTAATCTTTTGTTGCATACTGCACATTTTAATATTTTAATGTGTTAACTCTGGGATTTAGTCCCTGAGCTGGCTGTTCCTTAAGTAATGCAGATAGTGATATGACAGAGATTTGCTTGAGTGCCAAGAGCTAACAAAAACAAACAAACCAACACAAAAAGAACCATTCACAGTTTTCATATTGGTTTTGTGTTGGCTGGTGCTTTCCTTTAGAGTTTAGCTTTCCTACCAAGAAGCTCTGCCCAAGGCCTAAGTGTGGGGTCCTCTCCAGTCTTCTCTGAGCATGCTTCTTGTCCTGGGTTTGGGCTCATGGCCTTAGGACACCCCTCTTTACAGGGATCCAAATTCCCTCTCTCCTCCCCATGAAATAGACTTTTCCCCTTCAGGTAGCTCTATTGTATGACTTAATGCACTGAAGCCCCTTTGATTTGATTGTTTCTTACACTGCTCTAGCTTTCTGCAAGCTGCTTCTGAGTGCAGGACAAGGTCTGGAACAGCGAAACAGAGATGGGTGTCCTGGTTCAGGCTTTCAGGCTGCTATCAGAAATAATGGCACAGACATATATGTACCCCAGTATGTGCATAGGGGTTACTCTGTTCCCTCTGGAACAGGGCCAGAGACCCACAATGGGAATGCGGCTAGCTCCAAACCCAGCTGGGTAAGGGTGGAGGAGGGCTCAGCAAGGGTGCCAATAGCATCTCCTACCATTTTAAAGGTGCATTTTCTTAATTAGGCATGCTCCCAGTTACTGCAACTCTTTAACTGTTTTCTGGAGCACTGAGGAAGATGGCTCTGCCAGTTTTTGCTAATTGTTCCAAGATTCTGTTGGGGAACAGAACCCTGGAGCATCTCACACTGCCAGAAACCTAGAATGAGTTATAATTTTGAAGTAAATTCTTTCTAAAAACATCATCTAACTCTCAGAGACTATATTTATTTCACTTATTCCAAGTGATTGTTCTCTTTTCCTTTGCTTTTCCCAGATAAATGTTTTCTAGCTGAGTTTCCCTTTTTAAGTATTATATCAGCAGCTCAGTGCTTCTAAGCAATTTGTTTGAAAAAATTCTGCGAGTACCTAGTAAAAGGAAGAAATAAGTAAGGAAACATTTTCACTTAAAGCCTGTAATTAATAGTTACGAATGAGGTGAGAAGAGGGAACTTAACTTCTCTTTTTAAAAAAATGCCTTAGAATTTAAAAAACAAGCTTTTTAAAAAGACTGCTTGGTCATTATGGTTACATCAATCAGAGGAAATGGAACTTAACACACTCAGAACATTCCTAAGCAGTCCAGCCTTGGGAACTTCTTTTGCATTAAGAGAATAATAGACTTTTAGGAGTTAGACATATAAAAATGATGAATAAAAAAATGGTAGGTCTTTCAGCAAAATACTAGTTTCATTAAGACACTATTTGAAATGCTAACTCTTTCTATTCTTCTATTCTGATTGATTATATTCAAGGTTGTATAAATGTATAAATGTTTAAATTTAGAAAGATTATGTACTCTACCCGAAGATTTTTTTTTTTAATAAAACTTATATGTAAGTTACTATTTTGCTATATTAGTGTAATTCACAGAAGACAGCTGATAGTGTTTTTTAAAGCATTTAAAGCTTCATCATTAACCTTCAGTGAAATTTTGTCAACTTTAAACTTTTGTTACCTGAAACAGACACCAGTTTTCAGGAATGACTAAAAAATAAAACCCATCTGAAAGACTGAAAAAATAAGTTTCTTTGAGCATAGAAAGGCAAGGCAAACTGCTTCCTCATGTTCTAGCTGCCATCATTTACGTCGAATGAACGATTAAAACATTGAAGATGTTTACATTTTATGAGGATAAATTCCTAAAAGTGAAGTTCATTAGAACCCATGGGATTTCCTTTTTCGTGGTTAGGTGCTTATTTTAAGAAGTCTTAGGTATTGCCTGAACTAAAGGAATTAGTTAATTTACCTCTCAAGGTTTCTGTTTTTCCCATGATCTGTTTATTAGTTAGGTGGAAATGTGTTTAACCTTTGTTGGCTACAGCTTTTCCTATCTATATCTATGTATGCTTAGATTTTCTTAGTTAAGCTTTGTTTTGAAACTTTGTTAATAATACCTTTTTCATTAAAGGAAAAAAATGTTATTGGGATCATGCAACTAAATAGGACTTGTTATTTTAGTAGGTCCTACCCTTTAAAGACTAGAGTGCTCATAGAACTTAACATGTGGTGTGATTTTAAAATGCCTGGAAAGTACATAAGCCTTGACCTCTCTTATTTTCATTTATATTTCAAATATCATCTGGTAATAAGTGAACATGTGACATGTTTATGTGAAATAACATAAGTCACATTCATATTATGTGTTTTCTTAGCATGAATATTCATATTATGAATAATATAACATTCTTTTCTATGATATTTTGAAAGGATATCTTATTTTGTATTTACTAGTTGTGGAAGTAATTAGTTATCTTCTCCTGATGTGTGTGTACCTGTGTATGTTCCTATGTGATAGCTTAATTTACTTCTGTATTCTCTTCTATCTTTATTTTTCTTCCTTCACTTTAATTTTTGCTGAAGTTTAAAAAAATCCATTTTGTGTAAGTGTTTCTAAAATTATATCATTGTGTTCTGATGGCTCCCTCCCATGGTATCCTCTACTTCACACTGATCTCCTACATACAAACAAGTGTTCCTGTTTGGAATTTTTAAAGTTTACCAAATAAAGAAGCACATACCCTAGTTTGTAATCAAGGATTACCTGGTTGGGTGGGAGATAGAAAGGGCTTCTGAATTAGGGAGTGATAGGGAAGGAGAGTTAAGCACACAGAAGGCTTTGTTATTTGTTTGAGAATTTGCTAAAGGTGTTGATGGGTAGGGCAAGTGGTTAGATAGAGAGAAAGCAGTAAAGTTCACAGTATGGAGTCACATCCAAGACGTAGCATTTAGCTTGTCTTGCTGCCTGAAATTTAAATAACCCTTTGGGTTGCCAGTCTTCATAAAACTTTCAAAATTTGATTGTGGTCTACTGATGGGGACATGAACCAAGCTTTTAGAGACATTAAATCTTTCGGAATGTTTAGAAACCTGGTGTATTTCTAAAAGTAAACCCTCATCATATATTTAGTACCTAAAACTAATCAGCGAGTTTGATGGTGTTTTAGTTTCCTAGCTGCTAAAACAAATACCATGGAGTATGTTGGCTTAACCAATGGGAATTTATTGGCCCACAGTTTTCAAGCTAGAAGTCCAAAATCAAGACATAATTAAGGTGATACTTTCTCCCAGCAGACAGTGGTTTTCTGGTACTGGCTGCTGGCGATCCTTGGTTCTTGGCTTTTCTGTCACATGGCAAGGCACATGGCGGTTCTCCTGGCTTCTCTAGATTCCATGGATTTCTGGTTCTTTTCTGTGGCTTTTTCCCTGTGTCTGAGTTTCATTCTGCTTATAAAGAACTACACTAATAGGATCAAGACCCATCCTGATTCAGCTGGGCCACACCTTAACTGAAGTAACCTCATCAAAAGATCCTATTTAAAATGGATTCACAGCCACAGGATGGGATTAGGATTAAAAATGTGTTTTTCTGGGGTACATAGCTCCAAGCCACCATAGATAGCAACTTGACAGTCAGTCTAAAAGATAAAATAAATTCCACCCTCCTCTGCATTTCCCTTTGATTTTCTTCACAGCACACATGCACATGCACATGCACACACACACACCACAGTGAGACAGTTATTTCGAATTGAGTATGAAATGTCATTGTTGCCTGTGCAGGCAACCTATTGTTTTAGCCTGGCTAGTGATAACAAGGAGCAGTGTTGTGTGAGATTAAAAAAAAAAAGTCGAGAAGAGACAGAATAACCCTGATAAACAGAGTAAAGTCAGTCAAAATTTGTAGGCTGGAGAGCAGATGTGGCTCAAGCAGTTGAGCACCTGATTCCCACATGGGAGGTCCCAGGATCGGTTCCCAGTGCCTCTTAAAGAAGACAAACAAACAACGAGCAGACAACAAGCAAAAAACATGAGCAGACAATGAGGGCAAACAGAGCAAAAACAACGAGCAAACAGATGAGGGAACCATCCTAGGGGGTGGGGGGTGGGGAATTTGTAGGCTAAACAGAATGATGTATGACAAGTAGAATGAACATGGTATAATATCCCAGTTTTGTAAAACAGTGACCCTTCACACCCTACATACAAATCCTCTACGTGTATCTAGACGTATAAAGCCATTAACGATGCTTGTTGTGCAATAAACTGTAAATAACCATTAGAAATTTTTGTTGGTGTTAGCATTGTTATTTTATGATCATGGGGAAAATATGAAAGGACACATTTTATTGTAAGAAAAAAAAGCAGTTAAGCAGTTTCTGGTTGGAATAAGGTAGTAAAGGTGTTGCCATGGGAAGACAAATGGAAGATGAGTTAAACAGAGATTGAAGAATTCATGTTAAAAATGTCTGTTTATTATTGATTTTATAGGTGTAAATTATATGCATATATAAATGCATATGTACATGTGTATGTAATATATGTTGAAATTTTTAAAAGAGAAGAAAAGAGTATATGTGTGTTAGAAAAAGGCAGAGAACTAGGTTTAAAGATTAGTTCTGACTTATAACTGAATGGTGCTTGGCAAGTTATTTTTCCTTCATGAGCTTGTCTCATCATTTGTAAAATCTGGATAATTATCCTTCCACAGAGGTTGTTAGAATGAAGTATTTCTCATAGCTTCTGGTCTTAGATGGTACTCAAATTAATTGCCTTTACATACTTATTTTCCTTCAACCCCTTACCCTCAATTTTTTTACTCAATTTTTGAAAATAATTTGAATTTGCCTTTAAACTTATAGTCTTTTACTTTAAAGCTATATTCACAGAAAGATCCTGCAGTATTATACGCAATCCAGGTCTTTCACAGAAACCATGCCATTAAATTTTCACTCTCAGGATTACCTGTGAACGCATTTTATACATCAAATGTTTCAGGGGGCGGATGTGACTCAAATGGTTGGGCGTCCGTCTGCCATATGGAGGGACCTGGGTTCGATCCCCGGGACCTCCCGGTAAAATAAAAATATATATACAGAAGGCGCATGGGCTGCCAGGCTCTGTGTGCCAGTGAGCCGCCAGGCCCTGGGAGCCAGGCAGCAAGATGATGACGTAAAAGGAGAGAGACAAGACGAGATGCTCCGAAAGCTCCGAAAACCAGGAGCCGAGTTGGCGCAGATGGCAGAACACCTGTCTCCTACATCGGAGGTCTCCAGGATCGAATCCTGGTGAAGACTGGAGGAGGAGGATGAGAAGAGATGAAACAGACACAGAGAATTGCCCAGCGAATGGACACAAAACAGCAAATGGGGAAGGGGGTGTTTAAAGTGGATCAAGTAAATAAATAAATCTTTAAAAAAAAAAAAAAAAATGTTTCAGATTTCAGTAGATATGCTGGTTCATAGGCATCTTAAAAGTCACTTATAGGATGATGAGGTTACTCCAGTTTAAGGTAAGGCCCAACTGAATCAAGATGAGTATTTTTGTTTAAAATACGATTTTCCTTACTTATTAGTGACTTTAAAAATGGCATTTGGTAGTTTTACGTACTTGTTCCTCACTGCCAATTCCATACACCTTTTTATAGCCAAGGCCAGGGCAAGACCCATAGCCCCAGATTAGGTCCTCTCTCCTTCAGTCAGAATCTGCAGCTGAGTAGCACCCTGCTGAGCTAAGGCAAATCTGTGCTGACATCGTCCTCTCCTTTCTGGCAGTTTGCCCTTCACAAAGGGCTGGACTGGAAGGCAGAGCTTAAACCAAAGAAAAGAGGGAAATGGCAGGATTTCGCTACCTGACAGATAGTAAGGCATCTCTTCACAGACAAGGTGCCTTGGTCAGCCCCTCACATCACATGCTGTAACGAGCAACCACTTATTTTCCAATCATTCACATATACACATGTGATCTCTAGAAAAATGCAAGATTTTGTTTGTTAAACATTGTTTTAAATTTGATTTCAGTCTCTGCTCCTGAGTGTTTGGCTTTCTAAGGAGAAAGATATTTTGGATAAACCACAGTCTGTCTGCTGTCTTTATGCAATGCTGTCCCTCCTGAGCAAGATGAAAGGTAAAATGCTGGTGTATATTGTCGGTTAGCGTTCTCAGGGATTTATGCTACTGCCTGAGGAAACAAAGCTTAGTATTTGAAATACCTCAAAGACAGAGAGGAGGATAATTTCTTTTGACAAAAGGAGATTATAGCATACAAAACATTTCACCATAGAGATTCTTTAAGTATTAATAGGAAGCTCTTAATGCATGTGAAGTATGTATTAATCTAGGTAAATTAAATTTATATTTTGTGTCATCTTAAAAAATAATGTTATCTGAGCAAAATATTTTCTAAACTCAGTGAGGCAAATTGAATGGTCTTTAGTGGAGGAATTACATTTCTTAATATTTTTGGCATGGTTAGAACAATAGTCTTTTATTATATTAAAATATTCAATAGTAGTTGTCAGTAATGATGATATTCCTAGTAAGGATTTAAAATTGAGAAACAAAATGACTAACACAGGATTAGTAAATAAATGGAATATACGTGTTCTGAATAAAATAGATTTTCTATTTTCCAGTGCACTCGTGTATAAAAATACATCGGTGGCGAATTTAGCTTTCAAGCATTTATGTTTAACATGAAAGATTGAGTAGGGAAAATTGACAAGCTAAGAGGTTTCTTTCCCCCCATCCCTATAGTGGCCATCGATGAGGCCTGGGATTCCCAGTCTGTGTCACCTTGGTGGCAGCAAATGCGCATGGCTTGTATTCAGTCTGAGAACAATGGAGCTGCTCTATTATCTGCACACGTTGGGCATTCTGTTGCGACACACATATCAAACAACATGACTGAGAAAAAAGTAAGTTGGCAAAGGTGCAACTTTGACTTGTAGCCATCCAGTCTGCTGAGAGGCTGCTTTCCCTTTTCTGTCGTACATTGTCTTCAGTGCTGTGGAACATTTAGAATCTGAAATGTAGGTCCAACAGGTTCTTAATTGTTTTTGGAGGGGTGGAGGGTGAAGCCCTTAATTTGTCTATTCAGATGACATGAATACTTGAATTTAGCAGTTACCACATGGGATAAGGAAAAGATATTCAAATTGGGGTGGTTTGTGGTGTGTCCCTTTAAAATGAGTTTCTTGGCTTCAGTTTCATCTAAAAGATGTCAGGGTTAGCCTCTGTTACTTCTCAGGTTTCTCTAGCTCTGAAATTCTACAATTATATTACCTCCCTTTTATAAATAGGTTGTTTTTGACACGTAGCTTTGAATAAATCCCATGAAAGTTTCCTATTGACGTTTTATCTTGTGTATTTCCTCATCTCTTGAGGACACAAACTTATTTAAAAATGACTAACATCCCTTATATCTATTGGTGGATTAAAGAATTTTTTTCTGGAGGATTGTTGTATTAAATTGGATGCGACCTCTAAGTAGGTCTATGGAGATTCATATAACATTGTCATTCACAGTAGCTTATAGCTAAATTTAATATTACTGGCTTTAGATGTTTATGATGTTGGAGAGTAGAGGAAATTTCAGACACGTTTTTTAAGTTGATGAGTACATTCTGAAGAATTATCAGTATCCTCATTGGAAATGATAGAAAAAGCTGTAGCCCTTGCCAAGGATGGCCCAGAAAACTTTTTGAAGTGTGTGTTGGTTGACTCAGGGGCATTACTGCAGGTCTCTTTTTAAACATCTGAACGCCATCATAATTGCCACTCAGTCTCCAGTCTACTCGTGGCCCTCAGGTGTCATCCAGCTGAGTAGTAATATCTGTGAAATATCACCTGCATGCTGCTGTGTGGTGTGTGCTGATTATCCATCAGTTTTCAGATTAAAAGTTAGTTCAATTTAAGGTGGATTCAGAATCTTTGCTAAACATCACCAGTGCATTTTCTGTTAGTTTTCCCAAACAGTTTCGGGTACTGATTCAGAGGGCCTCACGGATTCCTGGGAGGCCCTTTCTCTTGATACCGAGTACTGGAAGCTCCTGCTGAGACAACTGGAGGATTGTCTCATACTGCAGACTCTATTGCACAGTAGAGTGAGCCCTCGAACGTCCACAGTGTCATCACTGAAGGCTGAGCCGCTTCCAAGGCTTTCTGTTAAAAAGTTATTAGAAGGAGGAAAAGGTAACTTGAAGCTTTTTTGAGCATTTGCATCTATATTTTTCTATTATGGGTTTGTTTTATAGAAATGACTAAAAGAATAGGGAAGAGAAAATAAACTCAAATTAAAAGAGAATAATAATAACCCACTATGTACTACTTCTCAGTCTTTTCAAAGTCTGATCCTACCAATTTCAAAATCCCACCTACTCCCTCCTGCCTTACAAAATAAATAGCCATCCTCAAAGAATGGTCAGAGGACCTCAAGTTCCCCTCTTTTTAAGATTTGCAAAAGTGTGAAGCAATTCTACTCTTCACATTAAATTTTTTTGTTTGTTTTTGCTTTGGGAATTAGAGTTATTTTCATAAGATATGTTAACATTAATAGGTTTATTATTTTTGGTTTTAAATGAATTAATAAAAATATTTTTAAAACTTACTGATGACTCCAAAGAAGTTGGGTTTATGGGAATCGCTATACATACTTACGATGTCTACTATCATAAGTATGTATAGCTATTCCCATAAACTCAAGTTCTTTGGAGTCATCAGTAAGTTTTAAGAGTGTAAAAGGATCTTAAAACTAAAAAGTTTGAGAATTTTTGAAACAGAGTGTAACCTCTTGTGTTTGCTCTCCAAGAACTTTTGACTTTGAATCCAACCCATTTTTTCCATTTCTTTCTGGCTTGCTAGAGTCTAGTTCAAATAAGCATCTGTGTAATTCTCCCCGTCTTTGGATCTAAGCTGGCACTCTTCACTTTCCCCACCTTTCCCACTCAAGATCTCTAAATCTTACTCATCTTTCCAGACCCAGCTCAAATACCACCTCTTCCAAAAACCTTTTATGATCCACTGACTGCAAGTTTTCTCTTGTTCCTCCTAATTTCCACAGAACTTTATACCTCTTTTCTGATGCATCACTTTCTACAGTCCTGGAATGATTTAGGCTCTTGTGCTTTTATATCTTACAGGACCATACGAATCTTAAATTTTGAATTATCTTTGTGTGCTCACTGTTCATATCAGCAACTCTATTAGGCATTCGATACTGGAAAGACTGTATTTCTGGGTTTATTCAGGTGTTTATAGATTTTTATTTAGTTAACTTGTTTTCTCATTTTTTTTATAACTTGTGGCAATTTTTTAATTGTAAACTCATTACACTCCATGTTGCCACCTGGTGAAATGCAGGGAGACCATTTTAATATTAACCTAAGCAAATATAACCATGGACTTAATTCTGGAATGAAAATTATCAATTGATTTGGAAGCCAAACATAAGAAATTAGATCACCCAACACACTGTTCCCATTTATTTCCACTAATAATTGAGTTTACTGTGAAACATTCTTTATGTGGAAAGGATTTTATTTGAATCAAAGTTGAAGGCATTTGAGTCATGGTCAAGACAGTGTTTTGGTAAATTATAGAAGAACGTATAATTTTTAAAGTAATTCAAATACTTGCGTTTATATTGATAACTGAAACACATGGTATAGTGTCATATTTTATTAATTAGTTATGGGTAAATTTTGCTGATAAATATTCCATATAAGCAAGTTACTTGACTGTTGAAAGATAAATTACATTGCTCTAAGAAACCTGGACAAGTTCAGTGCTAATCATTCTGTTTTCACTTATATTTTAAATAAAAGTCATTTAAAGATGTGTCCATTCCTTCATCCTGCATCTCTTTTGTATTTGTGGACATAGAAGGTATGTGGTACACAGACATATATATGTATATGCGTTTATATTTATCTAATATTGTTTACAAGTATAATGATGCCCTTAGATATCAGTTATCCCACTTACCTTCGTAAGTTAAGTGGTAGATGGTAATAGTCTAGTAAATCTCATGGTTTTAAGGGATCCCCTTTGGGCTCAAAGCTGAAAGTGACATGCAGATCTCTTCATAAGGAAATGCAGAGCATTGTACCATATTGGCTCCCTTTGGCAAACACAACTGCTTATGTGTGGCAAATTTCATTTTCTTTCTTGTCTCCAAACTTTAGGTGGCATTGCAGACAGTGTGGCCAAGTGGGTATTTAAACAAGACTTAAGCCCAGAAGTATTAAAACTGGTTAATAAAGAAGGAGATGTAGAAAACCCAGATGAACCCAAAGAAGGTATTAACAGAGCTTTAATGGAAATGGCAGAGATGGAGACAGACTTAGGAGCCATACCAGGTAATACATAAATAATGAGGAATATGAAATACAGAGCGGAGACATGTACTTGACTGTTCATTAAGGAGAGAATAACATATTGCACATGTCTTCTGACTTGCAGACTTGCTGCATTTAGCCTATGAACAGTTTCCTTGTAGCCTGGAGCTAGATGTGCTACACGCACACTGCTGTTGGGAGTATGTTGTTCAGTGGAATAAAGATCCAGAGGTAAGATTCTCCTTCCTCTTTCATGTTAATTCTACTTCTATGCTCATCCTACACATATGTGGACTGTTTCATTACCTAACTTATAAACACTGTGCTAGGAGCTGTGCTAGGCTGTGTTCATTCATTATCTTTTACAATCCTCACAGTAAATTTATGAAGTATAGATACTATTATTATCCTCACTCTTAAGAAGAGAAAACTAGGGTGCAGAGAAGTTAATTTACCTCCAAAGAGCACATTGCTAAGTAAGTAGTTGGGCCAAGACTTAAGCATAGTTTCCCTGTACCTGAAGCCAATGAGCTTTGCCCTACTCCCTAGTTAGGTCATGGTGATAAGTATATATTTTATTTCACTCTGAATTCCTACATGAGGTGGCAACTACCTAATAGAAAATTCTTAATATTAGTCATCATGATAAAAGACCGAGTAAAGCTCCTGAAGCATGCCTAATTTCTGATTGCTCAGATATGTCTGTATTTGTCACAGTTCTCTCATATTCACCTAAGAAGACCATTCAAGAAAACTGTTGTGTGCAAGACTGAATCTAGTACAGGGTTAGCCTTGCTGCCCTCTCTGCTCTCTGCTTGGGCATTGTTTTCTATATGTTTGGTAACCATCCTCTCTCCCAAGGCTTTTCACAGTCTGTAAGCAATGCAGGGTGAAGGGGCCCATGCGTGGAGGCAGGAGACCTGGGTGTATATCCCAGATGAAGTGCTGACAAGACTGTGTATTCTGGGGCCAGTCATTGAATCTCTGAACCAGTTTTTTTTATTCCCCCACCATTTTTTTATTGAAAGTGCTAGACTTTCAGGGTTGATACCAGGATCAAATAAGATATAGCCAAGACTATAGTAGGTGCAATCTTGTGCTACCTTTAATAATGTGAATATTTTCTATTGGCTGCCATACTGCAGGAACTGCTGATGTCTCCTTGAAAAAATATTATAAATTGTAGAGAAATTGTGAGAAGGTTGCTGGTTCCATTTAATAGATGGGTTACATTGTATAAGATATAAAAGCATGCGATGGATATTCCTATTTGCCAATACAGTCCTTAGTCTTTCCTAATCATTGCTGTGATAAAATATTCCTCACAAGTAAAAATTCATCCCTTTATTTTCCTTATATCTGGTTGCACTCTAGTAGAAAAAACTAACTGATGAACTAATTCACACTAACCATATTTTTCCTTCCTCTCCCCCCAAAAATGTCTTCACTATGTAATTACTAACATGTTAAAGGAAGACACTAAAAAAGTAAGTGCTTTAAACAAAGAAATGGACTCTGATCAATTAAACCATGACCAAAACGTGGTTTTAGGACAGAGAATCCTCTTGATGCATTTCAAATTACCCCCTTTAGTTGATGACTCTAAAAGCTGGATGTTAATCATATTTAGACTCTCTACTCAAATGGTATATTTTCCCTACATGAGAAAAAAATGTTAGGACTAGAATGAGGAAATCATAATTTCTAAAATCTGAATGAATAAATTCCAAGTTCAAAGCTAAGAAGGTGATATTTAAGCAGAAAGCTCAGTTTCTTTAAATAAAATTTTATTGAAGTATATCATTCATACATGAACACACATAAACAATAAATGTATAGTAAAATTTTTGAATTTACAAAACAGACATGCATATCATCATACCGGCTCCCATATATCTCCCTACCACCAACACCTTGCATTGTTGTGAAACATTTGTTACAAACTATGAAAGAGCATCGTCAAAATATTACTACTAACTATAGCCCATAACTTACATTTGGTGTATTTTCCCCCAACCCATCCAATTATTAACACCCTATCTTAGTATTATATATTTGTTATCATTCAGGAGAAAACGTTCTCTTGTTTGTCCCGTTAACCACAGTCCATCATCCACCACAGGACTCCCTGTGTTATATAGTCCCACGCTTTGTACAGTTCATTCAAAGTGTACACTCAGTGGCTCTCATTTATATCAGAGTTGTGCTGTCATCACCTCAGTCAATTTTATAACGCTTTCTTTGGAAAAATCCCAAATCCCCTATTGTTGTCCTTTAATATTGAAATACTATATTCTTGCCATTAGAAAGCTCAGTTTTTACAACATTCATTTATAAACCATATATAAAGGTAACTTTGCACAGTGTACACTGTCTTTGTATTATCTGTGTGACCTTTAGAACATTTCTGAACCCTTTGTATCTTAATCTTCTCTTAAAATTAAATGAGGTTTATAATAGTAGCTATCTCAAAGGGTTGTAGCAGTCTATAGAGAAAACACATGCAGGTGCCTGACATTTTGATTAGTGTTTTCATTGTCCATTTAAAATGAAGTGGCTACTTTTCTTTTTTTTCCCTTTTAAATATTCATCTCCTAACCCCCACCACAACGCTTCCATTTTCTGCACACAACTTTATTAGGTTCAAAACAATTGAAATTACCTCTGGGGAAATTCTGCTACCAACATGTGTTGGCAGAATTTATGTGTTTAATCTGTGTTCCTGACTACAAAATTACTTAGCAAAAATCTTGATTAGTTCATCAGTTTTACATGCTATATACTTTTTTTTTTTTTTACTGGGAGGTCCCAGGGATCGAACCCAGGTCCCTCCACATGGGAGACAGATGCCCAACCATTTGAGCCACATCTGTCCCCCTACTTTCTAAAAAATTTATTAGAGAAATTGTGGGTTTATAGAACAACCATGCATAAAATACAGTATTCCCATATACCGCCCTATTATTAACACTTTTCATTGGTGTGATACATTTTATATTTGGGTTTTAATATGGAAGCTTCCATGATTACAAAAAGTTGAATTTCAGCCACCCCTCTGATATTTCATATTTCCTTTCCCTACTTTATTTTTTTTTTCCTTAGCATTCGTCACTAACACACTATATAATTCTCATACTTATGTTTATTTTCTGTCTCCCTCACTAGAATTTAAGCTCATTGAGGGTAAGGATTTGGGTCTGTTTTTGTTCATTAATGTATCCCTGTATAGTTAGAATTTTGAGTCCAAATGAGAGGATATATGACCTGGGGGTTTTAGAAATTAATCATTATATAGATAAATTTAAGAGGGGCTATTGAAGTTATTTTATGAAAATTACTTATCACCTAATAATTTCATGTTCCTATCACAACATTCCTAAGTAGCTTTATGTAGAGATAGCTTTATCTAGAGATTTATGTAAGAAGTCTCCATTTGTATTTGAAGCACCTATTAAATTATACTTCATTTCTTTTTTTCTTTTCTCTCCCTGTATGTAAGGAAGCACGTTTTCTTGTTAGGTCAATAGAACACTTGCAGCACATTCTTAATGCACATGTTCAGAATGGTAAGTAAAGAGATGTTATTCACACATTTAATTTGAATGTTTAATTGATTCAAAAGGATTAAACTTCGTTAAAGTCACATCCTGTTAAATTTTGATTTGATGGTCCTTTCACCTAGTACATTACCACGTATTGCTATAGACAAAGTACACGCTGTTCTTTAACTGTTTGAAAAAATGCTGTCCAGAAAGGGGGTGGGGTGGTAATGTCACTTCTGGTCTCACCCATCAATTTTCCAAGCTGACTATGCCTACGTTTAAGTAAGAGGAATGTTAGGCATGAGTCATTGATTTTCTCTATAGTTCACAGAGAAAAGGAAAGGAAAGAGGGATGGGCTTCCCAGGATTGTAATTCCTGATGAAAAAGTTAGGACTCCAAAAGCCAAGACTATACTAGGCACAACCTTGTGCTACCTTTAATAATGTGAATATTTTCAATTGGCTGCCATACCATAGGAACTGCTGATGTCTCCTTGCAAAAAACATTATAAATAATAGAGAAATTGTGAGCAGGTTGCTGGTTCTATTTAATGGATGGGTTACATTGTAAGAATTAATCGAGGAGATCAGTACTAGGCTAGTTATTAACCATATTAAGTGGTAAGAGTAGGTGTTGGGCTTTCTAAGAAGAGGTAGTACCTTTATTTCTATATGATAAATTCCAGGGAAGCTACTTATTTTTCTTCACATATAGCATCTGTACCACCTGTATCACCATTTTCACAATATGAAGTCAAATTGGAGAAATTACAAAATGTATCATTTTCATAAAGAGAACTTGAAAATTATTTTATTTATTTATCCCTTAGAGCTTACCTTCTTCTGAGGGAAAATAAAGGCTTTAAAGTGACTGATTTGGAAAATATGGTTTCTAGATCATTCTCTCCTTATTGATAAAATTATATTACCTATTGATTTCAGGTTAGTACTTCTTAAAGTTAGATCTTTATCCATTTGTACGTTGAGTAAGATTTCTGGCTTCTTGACAGTCTTTGAAAGAACTGACTCATATACAGGCTGTTATGCGGGTAATAACAGCATGTGAAGTGCCATGTTTATGCTGCCTCATCGACAGCTGTTCCAGAAGGTTTCTTTTAATGCCGCAATTTACTGACTATGTAATTATATATAGCCCGGTTTTTTTGTTTTTTTTTTTTAACTTTTATTTTAGTCCTGGTATAACATACATATAATAAATGTTCTGTATTTTCCTTTAGTTTGGGTGGTTACACGTGGAAAATATTGATGGATTTTGGGCTTGTTTCTAGTGTTTCAGCTATGATGAATAGGCTGTTCTCAACAATCTTGTACATATCTTCTGTAATCATTTCTGTTGAGTACGTACCCAGCAGGAGAATTGCTGGGTAAGAGGGTAGACACATACTTAGCTTTAAAAGACACTACGAAATCATTTTTATAGTGGTTTTGCCAATTTATTATCCTGTCAGCAATGTGTGAGAGTTCAGTTGCTCTGCATCCTCACCAATGCTTGATAATGTCATAGTTTTATTTTTGTTTGTTTGTTTGTTTTGGGTTTTTTTTTTTGCTTTTATTTGTTTTGTTTTTTTTAATATCCTCTTAAGCCACCCAGTTCTGACTCTTATTGAAGATAAAAGTTTCATTAACTTTATAAATATTTCCTACTAGTAGTAGTAAGTAATGATATCTATATAAATAGCCCATGTATTTTTGCAACCTTGAGGAAGACAGTAATTTGTTATATATGGTGAAAATGAAAATATGTAAGCATACTATTCATTACTTTAATTTCTACTTGCTACCAAGGCATTGCATTGATGATGTGGAATACATTCTTAGTTAAAAGGTTTTCTGCTGCTACATACTTGATGGATAAGGTAAGGTAATTTTTAAATTTCATATACTGACTTCTTATTTATTCGGTTCCCTAAATTGACTAATGTTAAAATGGATTTTCACGTTGGACTTCATTAGACTATTTTTTATTTGATACTACATTTTACTGATGCCCAAAGGTAACTCCTAGTGCTGGTTGCTAGCATTTGTATAACATGAAGAAATGCCCTAAATCCTCAAATCCATTCAAAATAGTACTCCTAGAGCAAAACTCCCTTTCTTTCTCACTCATATTTCATCAGTTATCTAATTCAATTACAGAATTACAATGAGGTATACAACCAACACAAGCAGATTTGAGAACAAATGCAGCATTTAAGCATAGAACTCGGCTGGTGAGAGCAGAAGCTGCAAGTTCACTGGAAAGTAGCCTCCTAGCCTTAAGCAGAGTGACTGGGAACACTGGTTATTATGGTTTACAGGCCAATGGAGAATGTTGGCTAATCTGGCAAATTAGTTAAGTGGATATCAGTTAGAACTACTGCCATAATGACCACAGATTCTTTTAAACGTACCACGCACACCTTTCCTAAACCCTGAGTAGCATGACAGCTCAGACCCACTTTAGGCTACTGCTGCCCTTGAAACGCTTTCTTTGAGGTCACTGCCAAAATTTTTCTAGTCAAATCTAATCATTCTTATCTCTGTGTTCCTCTTTCTTGCCTACTTCAATGGTTCTTTCATGAAATTCATTCCTTTTAGCCATTATGATATTATTCTTCTAATTTACTTCTAACTAACTGTCTTTTAAGAGAATGATAATAAAATACACCTTACATGTATGTTACTGTTTACAGTTTCACAGCATATCTACTGTCACATTTGATTCTCACAATAATTTGGATTTGGGTGAAAACAGTTTTGGATTAGGAAGCAGATGGTTTATGATCATTCAATAAATATTATAATGTATATCTCTGTGCCAAGTACTATGCCAAGGACTTGCTAGGTTCTGTGGCTGCAGTAATAAAACTTACAGTTTCTGTCCTCAAATAATTCGCAGCCTAAGAGACAGATAAATAGGCAAACAGGGTATTCTTGGAGGACAGGAGAGGAAGTAAATAACAACACAGGGTAGACTTCTCAGCTGAATTTTAGAGGATGAGTACTTGTGAACTAGTAAAAAAGAGAGAAGAAACGTGTTCCAACAAAAAGTCCTGGAAATATGAAGCTTTTTGGGTTAAGAGAACTGTAAGTACTTTAGTATGACTAGAGCATAGGCTATGGGAAGGAGAGGTAAGGAACATGAAGGCTTTCCTGTGCAAGCTGTGGATTTTCTAATATAACTTGTCGACTGCTTAGCGTGGGGCCTGACAGACATGGGAAAGGGCTCAATAGTGGCAGCTGTGATTTTTACCTTGAAGATGTTGGGGCAGTTTTAATCAGAGGAATGATATGTTCAGATTTGCATTTTAGAAGATGATTCTCCAGCAATGTGAAATATGTTGGAATTGGGGTGGGCTGAACTTGGTTGTCTGAAGGCTGTAGCAGTAATTTTAGCAAGAGGTAACAAGGTGTTGAGTCTTAGGTACTGGGACCTCTTACATAAGTTCAATTGCCACTTTCTCCTTTGAGTTTCTTGTCTTACTGAGTAGATGTTCTGGAAGCAGAACTTTTACCTCTGACTTATTACCCTGTATAATGTAGACATGTAGGCTAGAATCTTAAAGAAGCACTTATTGAATCTACAGTTTATTTTCTGAGCTAGGAATATAATTCCTGTCTACTTTAGATTGTTTGTCTTTCTTCTTTACCATTTACAACTATTATGTGTTTATCAACAAGCAAAGTTGTTAGCTGCTCTTTAATTAGTAACCTTGAGTATGGTTCTGGGTTTCAAGGCAACATATTTATTTGTACTGAGGACCACAATTTTAGAAAAGCTTTTTTTATTTTAATACTTTAAAATATCTAATTTATTTCTGAAAAGGATTATTCATGAATCCAGAGTATTTTAAAACCACCGTCCCCTTCCTGATAGATTTATAGTTCCACCACAAAATTAATTGCATTGTGTTAAAAATGAGTAGAACCAACAGTTAATTGGTGACAGGTTGCCACAATTTTTTTTGTAGCTGCAATCAATTTTAAATTTGGCTACTTTTTATTTCCTGTACCACAGTAATGTCTTTTTATTTAAATTACTAAATATTACAGCATTTTGTGTCGTTTGTCTTAGGTTGGAAAATCACCAAAGGATAGATTATGCCGAAGGGTAAGTAAATATCCCTTAATTAGATGCATAATTGTTAATCCTGCACTTTCCATAGTACCTTATTAACCACAGAGGTGAACTTTGCCTTCTACCATTTTGATGGAATATCAGGAGATAAGAAAAATGAAAAGAGAATACTATATTAAGGAAACCAGTCCTGAACTATGATCACTTATAATTTACCTTTCCAGATTGTCAGATAGCATGTTCAAACTAACTTTTCATAAGATATGTTCAACTTTGGACTGTGAACAGGAGGATAACATGCTACCATTGCTACATATTTTTGTGTTGCTTAGATTAAATTTTCATAATGTTTCATGTGGCAGCATCCAACATCAAACTGAAGCAGATACACAGGAGTGGCGCATTTGACCTACCTGTATGTAATAACTGTTGTATGGATGGGGCATTAGTCTTAAATAGTATTCCAGGCCTTGTATTTGAAGCCAGTGATTAATAGTGCTGATAAATTACTCAGAACTTTGAAATGGTCTCATTACAGATATCTTAACAAATGTTGGGACACATGAACCCAGCAGTTATAGGCCCTCATTCCCCCCAAAAAAACCACCATTGTTGAAAAATTCTTCCTGGTATGCCCTTGTATAGCTATAGTTATAAATGTATGCTGTATGCACATACACGTGTGTGTGTGTGTGTGTGTGTGTGTGTATAGAAACACACATGCTGAGTTATTTACTTGGGTGGTATGAGGAATTTCCTGGCTGCTAGTTTAAGAAAGATTGTCTGCTAATACAGTGGCCCCTTGGATGGATCTTTAAAGAGCACTGACTGGAAAGGTCTTTTGCCTGCAGCATGCATCTGGTGTTTATAGTTCACAAGCTTGGAGATGCCAAAACACTGCTGAGTTTAGGTTTATTCTAGTTTTTATTCAGTCCCTAAGACATACTTTGAAACCAGACCAGGCTGAGAGTTGTTAGAATTTTTCTGGTTGAACTCTAATATGTGTTCCATGGAGGCTTGACTATCAAACATCTCAGCAAGTTAGACAGTGACCCCAGGAGGGCTGTGATCTGTGGTAACTCAGGCAACTGGGCCTTTATGGTATACGAATACTCATTTTAAAAGTTGATCATAGTACTGCTTTTTATAAAGCCTAGTTTTAGATTGGTTATATCTAAAGAATCTAAGGAAAAGAATTAAACTATGCTAATGCCTTTGCTTTCAAATTCAAGCCTATGTAGAAAGTCAGTTGAACAGGCATGTTGTGTTGTTTTTGGTTTTTCTGATAGTAACTACATAATTTTTGCTGCAGGGGCTAATTATTTTCCTTTTAAAAACAGGATGTGGGAATGAGTGACACAGCAATGACATCTTTCCTTGGTTCCTGTTTGAATCTTCTTCAGACATTAATGGAGGTAAAAGAGGTGTCTTTTCTTTCCAAACTGCTCCTAAAACATTGAATATTCTGGAAGTCATTGGACTTAAGAAAGGACTATAGGAAGAGAATGTTTTTCATTTATTCATTTGTGAATTTTGACAGCCTCAGAAGCAGTGCTATTTCTTAATAGATGAGTTAGACTTGTGTGATTAAACTATTGGGAAAATGTGGGTTTTCACTTTGCTCTTGGTAAATTCATTAGGAAATTCACAAGCTGTTATTTCTCCAATTCTGAACACTGTCATCCATTCTCAAAACCCATAGGCAGATGTTAACAGAGATGAAATGCAAGTGCCTGTCCTGGATACTGAGGATGTCTGGCTCTCTGTTGAAGGCCCAATCTCCATAGTGGAACTGGCCCTTGAGCAGAAACACATACACTACCCACTGGTGGAGCACCATTCCGTCCTGTGCTCCGTCTTGTATGCAGTCATGAGGTTTGCTCTGAAGACTGTGAAGCCACTGTCGCTGTTTGATAGTAAGGTAAGTAGCTCAAATGATGTCAGAACTAACTTGGCATTACAGCTTTAGCAGGCATGTAGACTGTCTTATTTTACGGTAAGGTGTTCAGTTCTTTTTGTGCCTTGTATAGGATTATTCATTGTAGAATTCTCTGCTCCCTTATTCCCCCCTAGAGTCTCTGTCCATGCCTTTTTAGTCTTTGTCTTCTGCTTTACCCTTAAATATTGTTGTTCCATAGAGTTTTGCCCTCAACTGTCTTCCCTTCTCACTCTCCATGTAATTCCTGGAAGATTTATTTTCTCCCTCTTATATATCTCTAGACCTGATGTATATGTAATTCCAGTTGAATATCTGAATATTCCTATTGAATATCTCTTTTAAGTGTTCTATCGGACTTGAAACACCTCATATTGAAAATATTATTTCCATACCCTCACCCCAGCCCTACCTCTGATGTAAATTTGCTGTTCCTCCTCAATTCCCTATCTTGGTTATTTGAATAGTGATGTCATCATTTGTGCAGTGTCCCAAACTAGAAATCTTGAAGTTATCTGACTCAGTTTGCTACTTCAAGCCCCACTGTCATTGTAAACTCATTCTTGTGTACTCTTCCTTAGAATTTTATCTGTCCATTCCTTTCCATCATTATAACTTTAGTTCAGGCATCCCATGCCACCAGAGCTATCTTCCCAAAACACAGATCTAATATTAGTTCCATGCCTAAAACTTTGGCTCCCCTGCCAGAGGAAGTTCAGACTTGTTAGCAGAACATGTAAAGACTATCAGTTTGACTGCTGTGAATGAAGAGGGTCAATACGTAAAACTCTCTTCTTCCCTACTCAGATTCCAAATGAGAAATAAGATTCAGACAGTTGGAGATTAAAATGTCAACTTTATGGCTTAGCTTTGTAACTGATAAAAGCTAGGTGGGAAAAACAACTCATGTTTGTGCGCAAGTGGGCTAATTATTTCACCCTTATAATAGAGACCTACACACTACAGCACAGGCACAGCTGAACAACTGCAGGCTTCCCTCTGAGGCCCTGGCCATATAGTGGCAGAGACGCTCCCTGTGGGAAGACCACCTCCCTAAAAAGGGAAAGGAAGCAACTGAGTTGATAATGCTCAACTCCTCCTCCCAAGTCCACCAATCCATCTGTGGAAGAGTGAGTGAGAGGTGGAGCAGGAAGCTAACTGAACATCTGCCACATGGAAACATGGAGCTGGGAAAGGTGGCTTCCTCCATAGCCACACTTAACCTTTCCAGCCTTGTCACTTCTTGTCTTCATTTGTGTTATTCCATTTTCACAGGCAATCGTTTGGTATGGCTAGTTCCTATTTATTTTTCAGATATCACTCTCAAGTGTCGCCTCCTCTTCAAGTCTTTCTTATGTCGAATTTCCCTGAGACTGAGCTTACTACTTCATAACTATCTTCCCATGCCTGTGTGCCCTGTCACATAATAGGAGCTCAGTAAATGTTTAATGCATTTACAATTGAATGGTTAAGAAAAACTGCTTGGAAGCAATATGCGAATAGACAGGAGATACAGTTAGGAAAACCATTGAATGTCAGGACTTGGTGAGGTCCTTGACTTGGGGGAGGTAATAGAAATCATGAAGGTATTTTGAGAAATCAGTAACCTTAGGACAGTCTGGGTATAGAACTAAAGGAGCTGGAAACATTCAAATTAAATCCAGTTTCAAGCTTGGGAGACTGGGCATGCCATTCACAAGGAAGCCCATTTAGAAAGATTTTGGATGTGTTGCGTTTTGAGGGTATATCTAAGCAGAAATATATGTCTAAAGTTTACTTCTAAAAAGCAGTTTTAGAAGTAAATATAGATCCCAATAGTTTACTTTTGAAAAACTAGAAGTCTAATGATAAATGTTTAATCTTCCTGAATAAAATAACATTAAAAAAGTTTATACTTTGGAATGAATTATATTTTTCTTTTATTTGAGACTGAAAAAGGAAATGATGCTTTAAAGCTTTAAAAAAAGAAAAATCCAAAATAAAGTGCCTGCTCGATAACCCCCTCAAAAAGGGACTTTGAAGCCAGAATACATTCCAAACTGGACAATCACAATGGTGATATTAGTCTCAGCCCTTTATCATGTTGAAATGACCTGAGACAGCTGAATGACTCTCATCTGCAGAAAGAGAGGTAGTATGGTTTGGTGGCTGCTAGCTAGAATCTTAGCTAGCTAGAATCTTAGCTAGCTAGAATCCCTTAGCTTCTGTTTTCTCATTTAGAAAGGGGAGATGGTTCTGCTGCCTACCTCATGGGGTTGATCTGAGGGTTAAATGATGTACTCAATGTAGAGTGTTTAGCGCAGTATCCAGAAGAAAAAAAAAGATCCTTAGATCTGGGGGAAAAAAAGATCCTTAGATCTAAAACCACCAGTTGGAAATGTGAGTGCGTGGAAGAACGTTTAGTGATATTCAAAATGTTTATTGGGTTGCCCTAAGAAGTATAGTGTTTCTCTTCACTAGAGGATGAGTAGTTTTACCCTCCTTGGCAGGCACAGTAGATTACCTAGAATCAAAGATGATCTAGAAAGTACATTAGAAGGTGAAGATATGGTAACCTGCGATGGTGGAGTCATTTGTCTAAGGAAACCTGGTTGGAAATAGTCGAGCTGGGACTAGCGCCTGGGTCTTCCAACCTATAGGCCAGTGCTTTTTTCTCTGTATTACATTATTTCCTTGCAAGGAACTTCTGAACTCCTATTTTCTTTTCCTCTGTTTTGGCTCTTTAGATACACATCTATTTTCATAAGCAAGGTGTTAAACAAATCAACAAGTGTTTTTAAATGGATCCAGAGTGCACACTATGTATTATTTATCTCTCGATGCATAACAATTTATTCTAAAACTAAGCATCTTAAAGCAACAAACATTTATCATCTCACAGTTTCTATGGGCCAAGAATCGGGGTTCCCCTTATCTGGCTGCCTCTTGTTTAAGGTCTCTCTTGAGGTTGCAGTTACAGTATGGGCCAGGTCAGGAGTCCCATCTGAAGGCGCAACTGGGGTGGGGGAGGAGTAAGGGAATTCACTTCCAAACTTACATGGTTGTTGGCAGGATTCAGTTCCTTGCCACATGAGCCTCTCCATAGGGCAGCTCACAACATGGCAGCTGGCTGCCCTCAGGATGAGTGAGTGCTCAAGGCAAAAGCCACAGTGTGTTTTATAAGCAAATCTTAGAAGTTACATATACCTCTGCTTGCTAGAAGCAAGTCAACAGCACAGGAGGGGGATCATTGGGACCATCTTAAAGGCTGCCTACCATACACTAGATGATTGTTGTAAAAATGAAAATATTATTCAAGGAGAAAATAAAAACCATGATTTGTTGGTCTTTCTTTTTTCTTCCTTTCTTTCCTTCTTTCTCTCTCTCCTCTTTTCTCTTTCCTTTCTTTCCTTTCCTTTCCTTCTTTGTCTTTCTCTTTCCTTTCTTTCTTCTCTTTCCTTTCTTTCTTCCTTCCCTTTCCTTTCTTTCTTCCTTCCCTTTCCTTCCTTCCCTTTCCCTTCCCTTCCCTTCTCCTTCCCTTTCTTTCCCTTTGTAATTTACTTAATAATAACAATAAAATATTTATAATGGTTTTCTTGATCTCTTCTTTCTCTTTAGGGGAAAAATGCATTTTTCAAAGACCTAACTTCAATTCAGCTTTTACCTAGTGGTGAAATGGATCCAAATTTTATTTCTATACGACAACAGGTAAATTACAGTTACTGGATTTTATTTCTTTTAAAAAAAAATTGTAAAGTAAAATCTAGCTGGCTTTTAAAAGATATTTTGGGGAGCTAGTAACTATAAATTGTGTGTTCCTTTTTTGATAAACAGTTTTAATGGAAAAGCCACTCTTATTCAGAGGAGCTAACAGTTACTTATGATATTTTAAAATAAAACAGATACTAACAAGAAGCTGCTGTATCTCTTTCTCCATTTTCAAGTTTTTATTGAAAGTTGTTAGTGCAGCTGTCCAGGCCCAACATTCAGTCGCAGAGGACAAAGATCCCTCAGAAGAGGCACCAACCATTCCTTTTGGGAAAGACCAAGATTGGCCAGTTCTAGCTGTGGACTTGGCCCATCATCTTCAAGTTAATGAAGATGTTGTAAGAAGGCATTATGTGGGGGAACTCTACAACTATGGAGTTGACCACTTAGGAGAAGAGGTAATGATGATCCTGTGAATGTAAATTGGGCTCAAGTTACAAAATTGATAGTTGGAATACAGAATCAGTCAGGTCTTCAATAAGGCTTGTGTTTCCTTTTGTTAGGACTTCCAGGCACAAATTAGGTATAAAATTGTAATCAGATTCCTGTTTCTGGTCAATATTTACTAAATGCTTACAGTGTGTCAAGCCTTTGTACAGAAATATAGCATTAAATGAAACAGACAAGATTCCCTTCTATTGGAATTTATACTGGTGAGAGCAGAAAAGCATGCTTAATTTTGTATTGAGTGATAAACCACGATATGAATAAACAAGAGCTCCCATAACAGAGTGGTCAGAGGTGACATTTGAACTGAGCCCTTAAGGGAAAGAAGCAACCAACCAGTGAGAAAACTGAGAGAATAGTGCTTAAGACAAAGGAACAAGCAGTACAAAAGCCCTGAGGTGGGAACCCGCTTGGCAAGATCCAGCACCAGAAGGGCCAGTTTGGCTAATGAAAGTAAGCAAGGGGGAAAGAAGTATGAGATGAGGCTGGGAGATTAGCCAGGGCTAGATCATAGAAGGGCTCCTCAGCCATGTTCTAAGTATATTTGGAAACCATTAAAAGGCTTTAAGTAGTTATGACGTGATCTAATATAATTTCCTTTCTTTGCCAAAGTTTGAAAATGACTTATTGTATAGTCATATTGAATTGCAAAATCAGGTGAAGAGCAGAGATTTGTGTTTTAAGTACTGTTTGATTTGGACTTTACCTTGATTGTAAACATTTTCAATTTAGGTTCTGGTCAGATAAAAAATGTACTAGAACATCTTGAGTAGCAACCCCATTCCTAGAAAAAATAAATCGGTTAGCTCTTATTATCCACTTCATTTTTATGTCCTCAGGCCATTCTGCAGGTTCATGACAAAGAAGTCCTGGCCTCTCAGTTGCTTGTCTTGACAGGGCAAAGGCTGGCTTATGCACTTCTTCATACCCAGACAAAAGAAGGGATGGAGCTACTTGCCAGACTTCCACCCACACTCTGTACTTGGCTGAAAGCTATGGTAAGTTCAGTAGGTATCGGTCAGGTCACTGGATGTTTTTTGTTTTTTTAATAATTTTAAAAAAATTTTTAAATGGATGTTTTTTCTTAAATGCATATTTAATAAGAGTTAAGTTAAATTTGGAATTTATATTTTTCTTATCTAGTTTCAAAGAAAACCATTTTTATTGGCCAATAGCAATCTTCCTGATAACTCTTAAGTCAGTAACAATTATTGTATATAACTGATAGGTTATTTTTGTGTCCCATTTGCAGGATCCCCAGGATCTTCAAAACACTGAAGTGCCAATTGCAACAACAGCTAGACTAGTAAATAAAGTAATAGAGCTTTTACCAGAAAACCATGGGCAGTATAGTTTAGCCTTACACCTCATTGATGCTGTGGAAGCCATATCTATTCCTTCTTCATGACACTTATCTATTGGGTTAATGATAATGAGTAGTCTAAAATTGTGATTATAATATGAATTAGTGCATGGTTATTTTACACAGTAAGATCTGGAATCTTATGGAAGGAATATGCCTTTTTTTTTTTTTTTTTGGTAAAATAAATTTGAAAAAAATACATTACTTTTAAAAAGTGAGGTCCTGGCTAAATTCCATTCCTTTGGTTAATATTGAATATAAAATATAAACAATTATTAATTATACCATAAATACTAATAACAGATGTTTTACTGGTTATTTCTAGTTTAAGTACTTAAGTATATTGTTAAACTTTGCTATTTTAAATCGGTTTTAATTTACATATTATGTTCTTACTATAAGATTCTATATTTCATACTCCACAAATGTTATTGTAGTAATTAAATTTAAATGTGTTCATGTACAGCCCCCATCAGTAAAGTCAGAGAAACATCCCATGCTTCTTTAATAAATGTTGGGAGATTGCTTTTGTCATCATGCTTAATCCTGTACTGGGCTGCCACCTAGGAGTTCTGGATGCTGACAGGTTCCTTTCCCAGAGACTGTGCTGTTGCCAACAGAGGAGGATGACCTTGCTTGTGGAGGAAATAGGAGTTTGAGATCATCATATTCATTAGAAGGGAC
>JAQZBX010022791.1:0-31295 GCA_029593785.1 Cabassous unicinctus | reverse complement strand
TTCTTTAGTCATCTTATTGTCTTTATTAAGGAGTTCTGTTTGAACATCTATGATTAGTTGTCTCAACTTCTTTATGTCATCTGGAGGTTTATCTTCTTCCTTTAACTGGGCCATTTCTTCTTGTTTCTTGGTGTGGATTGCAATTTTTTTGTTTGTGTCTTGGCATCTGGCTTACTAGAGTATTTATTCTGGGTGCAGTTTTTCTCTTTAGTTTAGGGCTTCCTGCCCTTTCTCCCTTGCTGGTTGTGTAGTAGGAGCCAAGGATGTAGTTGGTGCTATAAGGTATGGAGGCTCAAGCTACCCTCATTGCCTCAAGGACCAATGAAACTTTTCCCAACTTTCTCCTTTGCCAGGGGTAGGGACAGAGACACAGCTCTGTGGAATAACCCAACTCATGCAGGCCTTGACTGTAGTTGCCCAGAAAGACTGATGAAGCTTCATGACCCTTTCTCCCCTGCCTGGGGCAGGGATGGAGCTGCAGATGTGGGCAGTAATCTAGGCAGTGCAGGTCCAAGATGACCACAGCTGCTCTGGTAGTCTTCCGATTATTCAGACTGCACCAGCTAAATGTACCTGCAGTTACCTGGGTAAGCTAGTGCAGGGCCCATCATCTTCCTCCCTGCTAGAGGTGCCACTGAGGCCTAAGCTAGGGCTGCAGGCCAATCTGGGTGAAAGAAACCGTTCTCTACCATCACTGTGATTTTCAGTCAGCCTGGCTTCCCCTCATGCTGAGGGTGGTTTCAAAATGGTGACTTCTGGCCTCCTTCTACTTGGACAGACTCAAACTTTAGATGTTCTTTGTGTTGTACTTTGCCACCCTAATTTACTAATCAGTAGCTGAAATTCATGGCCAACCGTCCCTTCCTCCCCTGTTTTTGGGAAATGGAGCTTTCAATTCTTGCCACAGACTAGCTTCAGGCGTGGCTTGTACTGCCAAAGTAGGATGATCACTGGCCTCTGTGGCGTGGCCTGTAATTTCTGGAAGAGGCTGGCACAGCTCCTCCCAGCTTCCTCCCTGTCAGAGATGGGCCTGGGGCTTAAGCTAGAGAGGCAATCTGATATAGATGGAAAAAAGCCAATCCCAACCAGTACTGTGATTTTCAATCATCCCCACTTCCCTTCATGTCAGGCACAGAGTTAAGATAGTGGCTATAGTCTGGGTCTCTTTCTGACTTGGACAGGTTCAAACTTTAGCTGTTCTTAGGATTATACTTTAGCCCACCAAATTTACTAATCATTAGCTGAAGTTGGTGCCCAACCGTCTCTTCCTTCCCCTTTTTGGGAAGTGGAGCTTTCAATTTCAGCCGTTGAACAGTTCCTGAGGTGGCTCGTGCCTTCAGTGGAGGATGGGCACTGGCCTCTGTGGCATGGAGTGCTCTACTTACAAATCTTCTCTGCAGATGGGCAGTCTCCTCCTTCCATTCTTTCAAGGATGTTGCAGGATGCACTTTGGTCTCTTGGAGCCCCCAAACTAGTGCTCTAGATAGCCCTGGGAGATCACAAACTGCCCTGTCACAGGAGCTGATTCTGGGAGCTCTTTACTCTGCCACCATCTTGCTGGTTGCCAATCTGAGTATCTTTTAAAAATAAAAACATATTAAAAGAAACAACTACTTCTATTATTTAAGGTGGATATCAAATGAAGTAAGGTGATTTAGAAATTTTATACGATTTAATCACATATCAGAAACACTCTTTAGGCTGTAGGGAGTTAAAAAATGTTCTATCCTTGTTACTATCTCCCAGATAATAAAATAAATAAACTTCCGTTTAGCCATTCATTTAACTGAGTTAATCCTTCTATTAAATTTCCTACTTAATTAGTAAACATTATTTAGGAGGCTTAATACTACACACAATTTATATAATAAGAATTAAATTAATCAGTTTATTTAACTTCAAAGAAGATATGCTGCAGTTTTCATGGAAAAAGAGGAATAAAATCATACATAGGAATTTTAGTTCAATTAAAATATTTGTTTTGCATTCATATTTCATGCTCTATAACATGTTAAGTGGTATATTCACCTTTGCTTTTTTGAAAGAGTGAGCTCAAGAAGAAAGGAAATATTGTATATAAAAGAGAACTCTGAGACTTCAAAATTATGCCTACATGATAAATTTACTTATGCATATATGAATTACAGAGACAAGGATATTCCTTAAATTCATTGTGGTATTTTTTTT
The DNA here is from genome assembly GCA_029593785.1 of Cabassous unicinctus. Taxonomy (NCBI): domain Eukaryota; kingdom Metazoa; phylum Chordata; class Mammalia; order Cingulata; family Chlamyphoridae; genus Cabassous; species Cabassous unicinctus. The sequence goes on along the minus strand of JAQZBX010022791.1, from coordinate 29,108 downwards.
TGCTTGATAAACAAAGCATATTCCTAGTATATATATATTTAGGAAACTTCAAATTTCAGTTCTCTGAAAGACGCTCACTCAGATCTTTACTCAACTATGGAAGTAGTTTTGAATATACTATTTGGTGATTTTTTTTTTTTTCCAAATTTAGCTGACGGCATCAATTTTAGTTACCTTATTACCACCGGATATCTTATGAATGACTTAGAAAAAGTGGAGAGAACCAATTGCAAAAAAACATATATTGTACAACTAAATGTGTTTGAAATGTTCCTAGAAGAAAAATCCAGAGAGAAAGAAATTATGTTAGAATTTGCCTAAGGCTGGCAGGAGGCAAAAGAGAAGAGAGCAAGTGAAAATTGAGGAAAAATTGCTAATGTATACAAGTTTCTTCTTGGGGTGATTAAAATGTTCTAAAATTACATTGTGGTGGTGGTTGAACAACTCCATGAATATACTAATAATCATTGAATTCCACCTTATATATGCATGAATTTTATGGTATGTGAATTATATTTCAATAAAGATGTTTAGAAAGAAGAGGATGTCACTTAAAATAAATAAAAGCTTATCAATGTGGGAAAAAGTCTGTGATTGCTTTCAGTATGAAAATAAATAAAATAAAGAGATGGAATTTAAGTCATTTGTATGTATACAATTATCATCATCACTGTGATGGATATATATATTTCCATTTTAACCATTTGTCAGGTTACTGTTCAATGGCACTGACCAAAATTACAATATTGTGCCAAAATAACCATCATGACAACAAACAGAAATACAGCAGCTATTAAGCAATAACTCCCTACACCGCCTCTCCTGACCCCTAATAAACTCTATTCTACATTTAATCTCTACAAATTATGCTTATTCTAGATATTCTGTATAAGTGGAATTAAGCAATATCTGTAATTTTATGTGTGGCTTTTTTCACATAGCATAATGTTCTCAAGGTTCATCCATGCTGCAACATGTATCACAATTCCATCAGTTTTAATGACTGAAAAATATTCCATTCTATTTATATGCAAAATTTCATTTACCCATTCATCTTTTGATGGATAATAGGGTTATTTCAAACTTTTGGCTAATTGTAAATAATGTTATTCTGAACCCTGCATTACAGGTACCTAGGTTTTTTTTAGCAAATAAATTTTATTGATACATATTAATAAAGCATACAATTTATCCAAAGTGTACAATCTGTGATATTTGGTATAATAACATAGTTGTGCCTTCATAACTTCAATAATTATCAAAGCGTTTTCATTATTTCAAAGAAAATAATAATAAATAAAAAATCCCAGATCATCAAACAAGAAAATTTCTCACTTCTCAATCTATGTGTTTCTCTGTATACATAGCTGCTATTTCTGTTTATTCTTGTACAATTATTTATTTGGTTATTAAGCAGTTTTATTGAGATATATTCATGTACCATATGATCTATCTGAAGTGTATACTCAATGAAATTTTTTAGCTGTTAAAAAGCCCATTGTAAAATTGTAAAATAATTAGAAAAATAGATTGAAAGAAATTACAAATTTTAAATGACAGTGCAAGGCCAGGTAAGATTTAATATATTCATTTTTAAAAAATACATAGCAAACCAGCAAACATTTATACATGTAAATAATAATTCACATAAAATAGAAATTAAATATATAATTATAATTTTTATATTACAGCTCTAACTATTGGACATAATAATCTATAAGAGTGAAGTAAATTATTGATTTAATTATTTAATTTCCATTTAGGCCATAATTCTTTCTAGATAATCAAATTTCTGTTTGAGAATTCTTCATATCATATTGGGATGAATTACAGCAGATAACAGTTTGCCAACTCATAATTTTATGAAGCAGAAAATCTCAAAATCTTATTCAATCAGTAATAAAATCATTATTGATTCAGGAAGATTATTTTTATTTAAGAGTATAAATAAGAAAGGGTTAAAGAAATATGAAGTATCTAGAAACATATCTATTCTCCACCCATCCTTAATTAAAAGCCAGTGTTTATTTTTTATGAAAAAAATACAGAATACTGATGCCAGGAATATTTTGCCAGTTGCACTAATTATTGTTCATACAATAATGTCATTTTTCATTTATCTGGTCTACTTCAGCTCTTTATTGGTTACAATTTGCATGGAATATGTTTTTCCAACCTTTCACTTTTAACCTCGTTGTATCTTTACATATGAGGTGTGTCTCTAATAGACAACATATAGCTGGCTCATATTTTTTTATCCATTCTATTAGGTTCTGTTTTTTGATTGGGGCATTCAATTAATTAACATTCAGTGTTATTACTCTAAAGGCATTAATTACTTCATCCATTTTGTCCTTTGGATCTCTGTTGTCATATTGTTCTCTTGTCCATCTTATCCTTTAGTTTACCCCTCCTAGAAGTCTTCATTTCTAAACTCTTCTTCAAACCTCTCACCCTTGTTTTTCCTTTCTGGCTGCAGCACTCCCTTTAGTATCCTTTGCAAACCTGGTCTTTTGGTAACATATTCTATGAGTTTTTGTTTGTCTGTGAAAACTTTAATCTCACCCTCAATTTTGAAGGACAGCTTTGCCAGCTACAGAATTTTTGGCTTTCAATTTTTCTTTCAGTACCTTAAATACAACATACCATTTTCTTCTTTCTTCTGTTGTTTCTGGTGAGAGGTCAGCACTTAATGTCATCAAATTTCCCTTGTATGTGATGTTTTGCTTTTCTCTTGCTTCTTTCAGAATCCTCTCTTTATCTCTGATATTTGTCATACTGAATAGCAGGTGACTCTGGCTAGGTCTATTCAGCTTTACTCTGTTTGGGGTATGTTGTCCTTCTTCATATTGATTTTTATATCTTTCATATGGTTTGGAAAGTTTTTGTCATTATTTCCTGAAATATTATTTCTGCCTCTTTTCCATTCTCTTTTCCTTCTGGGATATCAATAATGCAAATGTTTAGGAGTTTCAAATTGCCATTCAATTCCCTGAGACTCTTCCATTTTTCCCATTCTCTTCCTTTCTGTTCTCCTGTCTTAACCAGTTCAAATGTTCTGTCTTAATATAAATAATTCTTTCTTGAAGCAATTCAAATCTGCTTATATGCCTCTAATGTATTTTTAATCTCATCCATTGTGTCTTCCATTCCCATAAAGTCTGTTACTTTTCTTTGCAGGCTTTCAAATTGTTCTTTATGCTCTCCCAGTGTCGTCTTAATATCCTTTATTTCTTTAGTCATATTTTCTTTAAATTCTTTGAAGTGATTTCAGAGAGTTGAGTGATTAACTCTAACTAATTGCATTAAATCCTGTATCTCTTCAGGATATTTGGCTTGTTCTTTTGGCTAGGTCATCTCTTCCTGTTTCATAGTATGGCTTCTAATTTTTTGCTGATATCTAGGTATCTGAATATGTTGGTGAATTTACACTGATAACTTTCTCTCTTGCCTATTGTTTTTTTAATAGCTCTTATTTGATATTTGGTTCAATTATTCTGTCTTTAAAATTGTCCAGCTTAAATTTTCATAATTGTGCTAGGGAATCCCTAGTGGAGTGCAGATTTTCTCCTGGGGTTGGATACAGAGTGCAGTTTTCATCCATGCAATTTCCAGGCCCCCCTGTAGATGGCACTAGTCAGCACACCTTTCCATTGTGGTGTTTCAGTCTTGGCTTTCCTGTGTTCCTGTACTGAATGTCCAGATCAGAGAGTCAAAGTGGGTTCTGCTGGCCAAATTCACTGAAGAAAAACACCTTGACTGTCCCTCCCTTTTCTTTTGAAACAGCTGAGAGGGCGGAAGATGTCTGCTCCCCTCTCAGTTGGCTGCAGTGAGCCAGGTGTTTTACCCCACCATATTATCTTTGGGGAGGGAGGGGAGCCCTTCCCGGCTTCCACAGGGGTTGGTAACTGACACTGGCCATTTTGGCTTCTTCATCTCTCTGTCTCTCACCCTCCTGGGAGTTATGTAGTATTGTCTTATTCTGCTGAACCCTAAGCAGGTCTCTTAGAGAGCTTTTGGGCTCTTTCTCTGTTGTTTTTGTTAGAGCATTTAGTTCTGCCTGTTAGTATGTTGTCATCTTCCCACAATCTCCAGGTAAGTATTTAATTCTCTGTTTTCAATTCTTGTAAATATATAAATAGGAGTGGAATTGCCAGGCCATATGGTCATTCTCAATTAAACTTTGTGAGGGACAACCTAATTGTTTACTGCTGTGGCTGCTATATTTTATATTTCCACAATCAGTACACAAGATTTTCAATTTCTCCACATCCTTGCCAACACTTATTATTATTATTATTATTTTAAAATAGGAATATGAATGGTTGTGAAGTGTTATCTCATTGTGGCTTTGATTTGCATTCTATGATTATTACTGACATTGAGCATCTTTCCATCTGCTTTTTGGCCATTAATATATCTTATTTGGTGAAATTCCTATTCAAGTCTTTTGTGCAGTAGGTAATTGGGTTGTCGCTTTGTTGTTTAGGTTTGATATTATCAATAATAACCCCTTATCAGATATTTACTTTGCAAATATTATCTGCCTTCTGCAAGTTGTCTTTTCACTTACTTTATAATATCTTTTGATGCACAAAAGCCATTAATTTGATGAATTTCAAATTAATTTTTGTTGTTGCTGTGGTTCATGCTTTTGGTGTCATATTGAAGGACCATTGCCAAATCCAAGGTCATGAACATTAAGACCATGTTATCTTCTGTTTTTTTGTGGTATATGAAATTATATATAGTTCAAATATACATTTTGATTCAATTTTTGCATATTATTTGAGGTAGAGACCCAATGCTACTTATTTGCATGAAGAAATACAATTTTTCCTGTAACATTCACTGAACAGAATACTCACACTCCATTAAGTGGCCTTGTCACCCTCATCAAAAATCAGGTGAGCGTAGATGTGTGGGTTCATTATTGGACTCTCAATTCTATCCCAATATTCTATATTTATCTTCATGCCACTACCATACTGTTTTGATAATGTAGTCTTTTACTAAGTTTTGAAAAAAATAATTATTCAAGGAATATAGCTGTTTCATATAAATTTGATGATTGAGATTTCCACTTATGTAAAAAAGATTGTGAGAATTTTTATCTGGATTTCATTGAATCTAAGAATTTCATGGAATCTAAGGATCTCTTTGAGTGGCATTAATATATTAATATCATTAAATCTTCCAATCCCAAACAGAGGATGTCTTCAGTTTATTTGGATCTCTATGATTACTTTCAGCAATATTTTATAGTTTTTAGTGTGCACATCTTTCTCTTCTTTAGTTAAATGTTTTCCTAGATATAAAATTCTTTAAGATACTATTGTAGAATATAAGATAAGTGGGATGGTGGCAGTTTGGGAGTGTATAGGGGTGAGGGTGGTGCAACAATGTGAATGAAGTTGATGTTGCTGGAGTGTGAGTGGGACTTGGGGGTGGGGTGGGAAATCCATGAAGCTGGGAGTAGGGCAAATGAAGGAACATGTGAATGTGTTTATGTGTACTTTGGTGAGGCCAAGGACTGTGGTTGAGAATACAATGTTAGCAATGTTCTTTTGGGACCTATGGCAGGGAAGTGTCACTGGTGCAGGGGGTTGGTTGTGAGGGAATGTGTGGGGAGGGGTACATCTAGGGCATGCTGCTCTGAAAAATTAATGTGTTCATGTTGTCTTAGGGTGTTATCTCTTTGTGTGGATACCCACACAATATCCAACAAAATATTAAACTCCCATTCTTAAGAATCCTACTACTTTCTTAAATAAAGTGTCAAAAATCTCTGGAGTATATAGGCTGTACCTAATAAAAGAAAATAAACCAATGGGCTAAACCCTCAATATTAATACTTTTACTTATGAACCTTATTCTTAAAACATTGAAACTTAGGCTAATAGCAACTAATGCCTAAGAATTACCTCATCAAAACCTCCTTGTTACTCAAATGTGGCCTCTCTCTAAGCCAAATTCAGCAAATAAACTTACTACATTGCCCCAGTGTGGGACATGACTCCCAGGGATGAACCTCCTTAGCACCATGGGATTACTAAAAAGCACTAACTAGTGATGCATTTGCAAAAATACCATGACTGAAAGGGGAATAAATAAATACAAAAGATTTTTATGGCTAAGAGATTTCAAAGTGAGTTGGGAGGCCATTCCAGAGGTTATGCTTATGCACATATCAGGCAAATCTCACTAACTGCCAGAGTAAATAAATTCTCAAACAAATGTATTCTTGAGGGCTCTAGAAATGTCCAGAAAATATAGGGAAGGCACAGAGGCTCATGAATTCAACACCAGGTCAGTGGGCCTTATCCTGTAATATATGATAATCTGTCTCCAAATATAACAGTTAGGCTGATGCATAATTTCCCTACTCGTGAATCTTCTACCCCTTTTATCTGAAATTATAATAGACACTATACTTATTAAATATCTGCCACAGAGACTTAAATCTTCAGTTTGTTCATATGCTGCTTGACCCTGAATATCAGCAGCATTGTGGCCACCTACTCTCCAGTTCATTAGCCTTTCCCAGATCAATCAACAAAATGATTATGATGTACAACTCCCATGCAAAAGACAAAGGATATCTACAACTGCAAGCAAAACAGTTCCTTCCATCTTCCCCATAAAATCTAAGCCCTCTCCAAATCTGAAGCAGGGTGAGCATCATCATCCCAAATGCCTCAAAATTGAGGAATGAACAAATATAAAATGAGAATGCAACCACTGACCAAAGTAGACATTATTATTATATTAATGGAAGAACTTGTAACTTTGATATAACGATAGTGGTTACCAGACCTTCTGAGGGGATGGGGAGGGACAAACTGTGGAACACAAGGCATTTTTAGGGCATTGGAATTGTGCACAATATTGCAATGGCAGGTACAGGTCATTATACATTTTGTCAAAACCTATAAAACTGTATACTGGAACATGTAAACCAAAATGTAAACTATAGACTTAGCTAGTAGCAATTCTTCTATATTCATTCATCAATTGTAACAAATACACCATACTAAAGTAAGATGTTATTAATAGTGGAAAATGTGGGAGGGGTAGAGGATGAGTTATATGGGAATCTCCTATATTTTCAAAGTAACTTTTCAGTAACTTAAATTTCTCTAAAAATAAACTTTAGTAAATATATAATTTCATATAATATATAATTGCTATCATAAATGAATTATTCTTTGAAGTCCCTTTTAGATACTTAATTTTTGCGTTTTGGTAGATTGAGTTATGTACTACAACATAAACATGCCCTTAATCTTAATATGAATTCCTAGAGGTGAACCCATTATAAATAGGAATTCTTGAAGATGTTATTTTTCTGTAACATATGGCCCCACTGAATGAGGGTGGGTATTTGCTGGAGGCCATATAAAGGGAACCTGGATCTCTCAGACACCAGAAAAGAGATGAAGTTAGCATATTACTGGAGGTAGAAATAGAAGACTAGGAAATACCAAGTGTTTTTGGCAGTCAGCAGCAGAATACTGCTTACACTAGGAGAAAGCAACTTTTGCTGAAATCTTGATTTTTTGGATTTCTTCTAACCTCAAAGCTCTGAGGCAATAATTTCCTGTTATTTAAGACAACCCATTATGTGGTATTGGTCATAGTAGCCTGGCAAACTAAGACCCTAGTCTATACAAACACCAGTCATTTTTGCATGTGAATCTTGGGCTCTGCAAATTTGCTGAATATTTGTTCTAGGACCTTTCTTGTAGACTCTGGGATTTTCTATATCATAGATCATGCCAGCTACAAAGAGGGATAGGTTTTTATTCATTTATTTTTATTTATTTTTTACTTACTTTCAAACTTGAATGTATTTTATTCATTTACTTACTAAATCTTCTGGCTAGAAGTTCCAATACAATGATTTAATATTGATGATGAAAATGGGCATCATCATCTTGTACTTGAACTTATGGAGAAATTTATAAATCTTTTTCTTTGTTATATTAATATAGTGTATTACCTTAATTGATTTTCTTTTGTTAAATCACCTCAGAATTCATGGGGTAAATTCCACTTGATCATGATATATATTCTTTTAATATGCTATTGAAGTTTTTTGCTATTATTTAGTTTAGAACTTTTATATCTATATTAATAAGTGTATTTTTCTGTAATTTCATTATCCTCTAATATCCATATTTGGTTTTAATATAAGGTAATATTGGACTCTGGGAATGAGTTAAGAAAAATTTCCTCCTCCTCAAATCTTTGGGAAAATTTGAGACTGTTTGATATATAATTCTTCATTGAATGCTTGGTTGAATTCATCAGTGAAACCATTTCTTACTAAACTTTCTTTTACTACTGATTCAATGGCTTTACATTTTAAATAAATGTTGAGATTATTTATTTCTTCTTGAATCTGTTTAGGTAATTTGTGCATTTATAAGAATTTTTCCATTTCATCTGGACATGTTTTTGTATAATTGCCCATTGAATTACTTTATGATCATTTCCATTTCTCTAAATCAGTCATGTCTCTCCTTTCATTTCTGATTTAGAAATTATTTTTATGCATTTGTATTTTAAATAAATCTATGAAATAAAAAGTGGAGTTAAAAAGCAAACATACAACATTAATAAATATGATAGATAATATGTAATATATAACATAGACATATAATTAAGAGCAACACCCTAATAAAATTAAAATTAGCTCTGGCATTATACTTAACCATGTAATTACCTTTATCAGAGATATTTATTTCTCCACAGGGCTTCAAGTCATTGTATACTGTACATTCCTTTCAAACTTACAGGGTCACTTTTGCATTTCTTATAGAGTGATCTAGAGGTAATGAACTCCCACAGCTTTTGTTCATCTGGGAAAGTCTTAATTTATTCCTAATTTTTGAAGTGCAGCTTTCTGTATATTGAATTCTAGGTTGATTTTTTTTTCTTCCTTCAGTACTTTAAATATATTATCCCACTGCCTTCTGGCTTACATCGTTGCTGCCACTCACCACTTCCTTCTCCCCCAGCTCCTTTTGACTTCTATTGTACTTTCAGTCTCTATAGATTTGTCTATTCTAGAGAGTTCATATAAATGAATTCATACAATATGTGGTCTTTTGTGACTGAATTCTTTCACATAACATGATATTTTCACAGTAAATCCATATTGTAATAAAAATCAGTATTTGAATTTTCTTCATTGCTGTATACACATTTCTTTTGCCCTCATGCATTCTTTAAAAAACACAAGGAATTGAAATGTGTCATCATCAAAAATACACTGATTTACATATTATTAAAAAAAGTTGTTTGTGCCAAGGGAGCTGAAAATATAAGTGTAGTTGTCCTAATTTCATACATGTGGAAAATTTATTCTCTTTCTCAATTTGATACAAAGTCTACCGAGTTTCTGAATGAATCTATTGATTGGTGTCTTTCTGGCGACCTGATGATTTTCTTCCATTCAATGATTCACCAATTACTTTCAAAATAAATTATTGGAGAAATTGTGGGTTTAAAGAAAAGTCATGCATAAAATATAGGATTTCCACACACCACCCCAACACCAACACCATGCATTGGTGTGAAACATTTGTTACAATTGATGATAGCACTTTTTAAATAATTGTACTATTTTTTTAACAGTAGTAGCCGCATTTATTGAGAGATTCTATTTTCTAGGCACTGTGTAAATCAATTTATATGGATTACCTAATTTAAAACATCCATTAAACAACGTGTAAAATATGTCCTAGTGGATTTTTAATTTCCATTATTTTAATTCCAGTTTAGTTTCATTTAAAAACTTGTATCTCTTAATTGAAAGTCTCATTTTGTTCATATATTGTTTCCTGATATCCTTTATTCTTTGTGCATGCTTTCTTTTAGCTCGTTGAGCATATTGAGCATATTTAGAACATTTGTTTTTAACATATTTGCCCAGTAAATCTAATGTCTGAAATTCCTTAGGTATTTGTTGATTTATTTTATTCTTCCAAATAGGCCACTCTTTCCCATTTTTTAAATACATTTTTATTTCTTTCATTAAAATGTGTACATTTGAATATTATAATGTGTCAACTTTGAAAATCAGATTCCCCCCTTTTCCCAGTGTTTGCTGTTTTCTTTCCCCCTGTATTTGAAGTGTATAGTAGTCTATTCTTTATTGATTTATCAAAACTATCTGTTGCAAAGACTGTGTTCCTCTTGTGGTCACTGAAATCTCTGACTCTTTATCTTGTATTGACCTAGTGCTATGATTTCCTGGAATTCCAGGAACAAATAGCAAACAAATAAACAAAAAACAAATACACTGCTTCTAGTCTTTATACATTGGCTCTCTTTCAATAGTTAGCCAGACTTAAACTGACCCTAGAGAATAGCCCAAAGTGACAGCTTAAGGTCCATTGAAATCTCTTCTGAGCCTGCACTTTCCCTGGGCATGTGTGTAACTTTATATATCACCTTACATTCATGGATCCTTTTGAGTGTCCCTAATTCACAAAAGGAAAATCCTCTCGGTTTTTCATCTCAGGTCATGCACTCTAGCATATGTCTCAAGTATCTTAACCATAAACTTCCATCTAGATGGGTTTAGTGTGATCATCCCTTGGTGGTGTTTTCATGGGAATGCCTGCCACATTTGTGCCTTGAATGAACTCCAGGATATATGAAACAGAGATAAGCATCTTGACTCAGTCATTCAAATCGCCATCACATGTGTTGGAACAGACATGCCTACTCCATAATTTGTGAATAAAATGTGCTTTTCTCCACCTGGAGCCAGGAACCAGGGAACCCCCTAGGAACATGTGTTTCTGCCAATCTGGAGAGGAAAGAGGAATATCAGCGAGTAAAAGTACCATAAAGTTTTCATATTACCTGTTACGTTTCTTTGAAACAGGTTTCTAACATTGAAATTTCCCACATGGCAAGTTTATTACCTTCTGGAGACTGCAATTTGGAACAATATATCTTTACAGGTTTGCCTCAGAAATTGCTTAGTTGTTACAAACCTTTGATGTTTGCAAGAGTTCTGAGAAAGTTAGTTCTTTTCTCCTTGTTTTTCTATTTCTTTCAGGTTTGGGAGTGTGACACCTCCTTCCCTGTCAACTTGCTGAAGTCAGCCATTTTTCTCCTCAGTTTTAAATGATGTTTCTATAATTGCTAATTTTAATATAACGTATTTATTCCTGTTAAGTGAACAAATTTAGGGAGTATGTAGACATTTTTACATTTGGGAATGAGAACTTATTGATGACAACATAAGGAACTATGGGTAGATTTGATCTTTAGTCTTTTTTTAACTCTAGTTTTATTGAAGATATTTATTCTGGTTGAATAATATTTGGCACAATATTTGAAATTGCTTTCACTGAATGTTTTGCAGTGTATCTGTAATGATCCTACTGAATAAGTGATTTTAGTAACTTTTATATATAGCTTCCAACAACTTAATGACATAATAAATTGGAATATTAGTTATGCTGGTTACTTAAGTCTATTAAGCTCCACTATATTGTCACAAAATAGTTCAATTTACATGCATAATTTTTACAAATAATATATATTGTAGCTTTATAAAACGTATTCTATTTTCTCCACATTTACATGGATCATATTTAGCCCATAAAATGCATTTTATTCCTTTGGGAACATGGAGGACATAAGAAAATTAGAAGACTTCCCCAGTTGTCTCCATTCAGGCATTTCCCTCCCTAAATCAGTTCTCTGTTATGAAAATCTCACTTGACATGACTCAAAATGATATAATTATCAAGGGAAAATCAATTCTTATATTTAGAAACCCTGGGAATTTAATTACTTTCTTAGGTGCTATTTTCTTGTATTATGCATAGAATATATCACTTATCTAAAGGCTTTTCTATTCATTTATTTAGTTTAAGTATTCCTCTTCAAGACTATGAAGAGAATGGAAATTGCATTTGAGTTGCTTCCTGTCTTTGTGAGCAGGCAATTTAATCACTACAAAGATAAGTGGCTATAAAAACGGATGTTTTTGCATATGTATTTTCAAATGCATGACCTATGATATATGTCAATGCTTATCTTTCATGAATGTATCAGTAATTGAGGTATGATGGAATAGTCTCCTCTAAGAGCTTGCAAATGATGATGATTCTTTTTCACTGACAAGCAATTTAAGTCTCTGTACTTTAAAAGGGGTAACAAAATTATAATTTTAATTGCATTACTAACCTTTCATTAAAAGAAATTCAAGGCTATTTCTAATTTTTTACTTAAATTTCAGGTTTTACTTTTTTTTTTGCTATGAATGGAAATTTTCTTCCAAATAATTGTAAGGTGATAGAAGCTTGACTATAAAAGATGAATCCCCATAAAACAATTATGTATGGAAAGACAACTGGATGCCAAATTACTGTCTAATCAAATATGCATTATTTTATTTTAGATGTCATAATGGAAACAATCTATTCTAGGCTTCTTTTATTAATATATTTCACATTTTATTTGATTATTGTCTTTAAATGTCCTATTATTTTTGAGACTCAATCCATTTGAAATCCTCAACTGTTGTTCATAATGGTTCTTCTGTTAAAAACTTTCCACTTTAAAAAGAAAATACTAGCATCAAATTGATTTATTTATCAATTTATCTCTTCCACATACCAGGTAACATAACTTACCTCTTGTACAGATTAAATAGATAAATGATCAAGTAAAATTTTCAAGTTTTCTTATTATTTTAAAGAATTATCTCCCAGTATGTGAGGCAGGCAGTGTAGGGATCATACCTATTTAGTTCAGAAAGACCAATTTGTTTACTTAAGTGTAAGTGCATAATAATGTCTAAACTTTGAAATTCAACTTAGCACTTTTGAAGTGAAGACACAATAGAATGGAGAAAGGGAAGGAATGAGTTAGGACAAATAGAAACAAGGAAGAGAATGAAGGGCAGGTGGGAGAGAGTTAGGGAGGGAGGGAGGGAAGGAGGAAGGAAGGAAGGAAGGAAAGAAAGAAAGAAAGGGAGTATGTGGCTCATTGCTTCAGTTCTGGCTTCCCACATGCAAGGCCTCGTTTTCAATTCTTGGCCCCAGTATCTCTCTCTATATATATATATTTGAGATGGATTAAATCTCTCAATTTTACAATTTGAAATCTATGGCTTAGATTGAATAAATTCTTCATCCTAGGACATAGAGTCAGTAAATGTAAGAAATAAAATCCTGGTATTGAATCTTGAATTTAAATCCATGCTTTTTCCACTAAAATGCAATTATCAATATGTTTAATCATGATGAATTAAATGATAATATTGAGCTCTATGAATGAGTAAGAATAAAAATGGTAAAAAAAAAACCTCACTATTTAAAGGAGTTTGTAATAATTAGAAAAAATGACAGACATTTAAAAATCAATAAGAAGCCTCCACAAGAGCTATAAAAAGTAATGACAGTAAATATGTTGGGTCTTATTAATGATAGGGACCATAGTACTAAAGAATATAAAGAGGATGACTTCATTACAGTGTGGGGTGTTCAGCCTGGCATAAATTGATACCAGACTAAAACTTGTGCTTATAGCTTTGAGAAGATTTAACATATATTTGTGGAGTAATAAAGTAGGAAAACCTGAGAGGTACATAATGGAAAGAAGCATGAGCCTAGAAATATTTATCTGAAGATTCAGGCATTTACCCACAACATGTGATTTGTAACATGAAATATTTACAAAAATATGCTCCATTTGTTTCACATGGGCTATTGTTTATTTTAATTTTTATTAATCCAAAATTAAGACAACTGATAAAGAATAAGTGTTATTGGATATACACTAATGAGCATTTAGGTTTCAGGTTTCAGCTTTTCTTTAAAAAAATTAATGTCCATATTTGCTTTTTTTGCATAATATTGGCAATCTCTGCAGCTATTATTTTAATTTTTATGTATATTTATGTATATCATAATATATATCTATTGATGTTTTCTGTTGTATAATGATGTGTTTATATGTTTTTGTCTGTTTTGATCAAAAGATACCTTGACTTAGGAGAGGATAAGATGTGGTTGCATATTTGGACAAAGCTTAGTTTTTCTTCCCAGGTTGGACATGAAAGTGCATCCTGGTATGTGGGGCTTTGTTCTAGGGATCACTTTTATGAAACCAACGGGAACTTATGACTTGCAGAAAATGAAGTTGTTATGATTAAATGTATATCCACTGGAGATCCACCGCTAAAAGTGCTGGTGAAGCACTGGTTAAAAACATACACATACTATTCAAACTATTTCAGACTTTTAGTAACTGTATGCAAAATACATTAAAAAATGAAAAAATGTCAATCTAATTGGCAATTTCACATCATGTAACATGAAATCAAGAAGAAATACAATTTGATCAATTTAGTTCTATTGGATCATCATTTATTCCAAAATTCTTTAGGTAGCATGAACAATGTTTTTAATGGGTGTACTTCTATATGGAGCAAAATTATTTTTAAAATTATTTCCATATATATGTGCTTTCCCTTGTATTCCCACAGGGACTCCAAGAATGATGCATTTGCAGAACCGCACTGTCACTGAATTCATTCTTCTAGGGCTGCTGCAATACATCCCAACTCATTTCTGTTTCTTTATTCTCATTGCCATGATGTTCCTGGTAACACTGACTGGAAATAGCCTTTTGATTCTGCTGATCCTGTAGATCCCCACCTTCACACTCCTATGTATTTTTTCCTTTGGCAGCTCTCATTAATTGATATCCTGTTCACACTTGCCATTGTTCCCAAGTTGTTGACTGACTACCTTCTGCACAGGACAGGCATCTCTGTTTCTGTGTGTGGGAGCCAGATCTTCCTGGGGTTGGCCCTGGGTGGAACTGAGTGTATCCTCTTGGGCCTCATGTCTTCTGACCGTTATGTTGACATCTGCAAGCCCCTGCACTATCCTCTTATCATGAACTGGCTCCTCTGCAAGCAGATAGCTATTTCATCATGGACCACTGGTGCTTTCAATGCCTTGATACATACTGTATATACCATGGGATTCCCCTTCTATGGAGCAAGAGAAATCCACCATTTCTTCTGTGAACTTCCAGGGGTCTTGAGTCTCTCCTGTGAGGACACCTTGACCTATGAGACTGCAGTGTTGGTCAGCAGTACCATTCTGCTTCTTATTCCTTTCTCTGTCATCCTGGCCTCCTACACACTCATCTTCATCACCATGATCCAGATGTCTTCTTCTGAGGGCCAGAAAAAACTCTTTTCCATATGCTCCTCTCATTTGAAAATGGTTAGCCTATACTATGGTGCCATCATTTTCATGTACATGAGACCAATCTCTTTCCATACTCTAGGCCAAAATAAAGCAGTGCCTGTCTTCTACACTATTCTTACTCCTATGCTCAACCCCATGATCTATATTCTTTCAAATAAAGATGTGATGAGGGCCATGGGAAAAATCCTGTGGAAATATTCATTAACTTCTAAAACATGAATATAAAATTTTAGTGGTTATTATGTAATATTGGTTTGTTTATACTGTTTTTTAAACTATGTAATGCATTTTGACTATTTGTTAGCAATCTCATATTTGTCTATTTGATATACAAGTGACTACTAACTAAAACCAAATTAATTCTAAAATAGGTAAATCCTAAAAGAGAGCCATATTATTATAAAATAAACTTGTCTTGCTTATTTCATTGAAGATACAATTCAAGATAACAAATTATCAAACTGAAACACCAATCAAGGGTGAAATCTGGAAACTGTATTAAGTCACCAGGCAATGATGAGATTGTTGAACAGTGGACTCATGTGTGAAGGGAAGCAAAGCAAGGTAGAGAGATCAGAAGGCCTTTCCTGCTCTTGTTAGCCTCACTTTGGCACCAATTCCAGAGATATATTTTGCCAGGAAAGTCTCATTGTTTTCTACTTCCATTAGAAATCTTGATGCTTCTCAGCTTTTATCTTTGCTCACTTAAATCAGCCTTTTGCAGTCTGTTAAGCTGTAACAGAATCCCTAAGCTAAAGGTCCCCTTAAAGAAATGAATAATCAATCAAATTGAGGACTCTGGCAAGTGGACATGCTCCTATGTGTGGATTTTAGGCCTTACTAAAAGCAATTACAAAGGCTTTACAAGACAAGCCTCTCAGGGTAAATCTGTCCACCCCACATATATATGATGCTCAACTAAGTCTCTGAAACAAGTTGCAGTCAAGGATTCAACCCCTCAGTTAGTCTTACAACCATATTTGCATTGTTGACCTCAGACTTTCCACAGGCACCTCCACAGAAACCTCTTTAGGCAGGGGTTGGGGGGAAGCTTGAAGACACCTTTTTACCACTCTGATACAGTACTTTCAATCTTAACATTCCACCCTGTCCCTCAGACCCTTGGTCCATATAACTTCAGGAGACATTTTGTCTGGAGCTTCCTTGGCATTGATATGTACCACCAGCTCTACATTGGTATGTCTGACCCTCATTCAGAAGGAGGGTTGGTTGATGTTTTTTCAATAGGTTCAAACTTGGCTTATAACATCACAGTATGTTAATAAAGACTTCACTTTTATCTCCATTTTGATTTAGCTGTTGCATTAACAGACACCTTCAAAATCTTGCAGCACAACTCAGCTCACTCAGATCAGCTCCACTCTTGAAACTGTATAATTCTCTCAATAACTGAATTTTAATTTTACTCATTATTGTTGCTATTATTGTTATTTAACTGTGTTTTGGGAAAAGACCACAAGTTGATTTCCTGATTGATAACTGTTGCAAAAACCACACATTCAACAGATTTGTACTTTTATGACATAAAGTTCAACAAAGTGATACAGAAATGCTTTGTTATTTAAAGCAAACAAGAAATAAATATGGAACTCCACATTCATTCTATGAGCTATATGCTGGTGATGCAAGGTACAAAATATCCATTAACTAGGTTTAAGAATCTTCAGACTGGAGATTAGCCTGTGGAAACACTTACTAGCCATGTCTCTAATCCTGCATCTTTTTATCTGAAATATTCAAGTTCATGGCACAAAGTCTTAACATAGAACCTCAAACAGGCCATAGGGCAGAAATATGAATATCCTAAAGCTTTTGGTGTACCTAATTTTCTCCTCTGATGTAGGTTCTAATGAAATATATAGTCTATGAATTAGTAAATTCAAAGATGATATGGAAAATTTATCAGCATGGAGACTCTTTTATTAAGCCACATGTCAGCAAAACAAAATCTAAGAAAGTTTCTATTTCCTGTAAATTCCCAGGTCACCCAGAACACAAAATTTAAACCAAACAATGAGCTATTGTCAACTCCCTGTTCTTACACCAGATCACCTCTCTATTGCTAAGCAACCACTTGTACTATCCATTCTAAGTAATGTATTCTGCATTAGCCAATGGAAAGCTCCTCACAATGCATTCCATTTTTATGTCTATGACAGCCTGCTCCTCTCTGTTCAGTGAAATTCGTCTCTGCCTCATGGCTATTGGAATCTCCCTAATTCATTAAGTGATTCTATCAAAATCCCTGAGATCTAACCAATTTTTACTCAAGATTTTATTTCAAGAGTCATTTTGGTGATCATGAAGGGGCACAAGAAAACTGCTGATGGTCTTGTGAATAACCTGATGACAGGTGTGGTGCCTGCTAGAACCCATTGCATTCACTGTCCTTCTAATGTCTCATCAGAGTCATCAGTGAGTTTCTTTTGGAACTGACCTCCAGTCTTTTTGTGTTTGCACTCTCTGATCTCACTGGGTTCCTATCCAAAGATTAACAGCCTTACTATCCTTCACTGGAAGCTTCCTTATAAGGAACCTGAGACCCTACATATTGGTTTTATTTAAATTATTTCTGCTGTGGATTCTTCAGCATTTGCTGCTGGTTATGGAATCCTGGAATTCTAATTGCACAATTCAGGCTTGGCTTGGACCTCAACCTCCCTGGCATCAAATTCCTTGGAGATTTAGCCTAATCTTTCATCTACTCTCTGTCCCAGATATTTGTCCAGGACTCTGTCATGGCCTCATTCCATGTCCTGTGTTGTTGTATCACCTGGGGAGATACAAGGTTTTCAGTTCCCATGTTATTCCAAAAACACTTCAGAAATCATAAGGGTGTTTCAGAATTCCTTCATTTCATCTCAGGGACTTACAAAGTACCTCTCTGACTCAATACACATCCATCCATCCTGAGCTGTCTACCCTCTGGTAACCAAACTATGCACTGATCATTGTGGGTCCCATGAGAGTGATTCTGCCCTGACATCAAGAGCACATTTTCCTTGATTTTAAATTCCCAAATACATCTAGCCTTTCCATCTCAGATACCCTATGACTACTTTTGTGACCCCAAGTAGTAGTTGGGAAGCAGTGTCTACATTGCCTTACTTTATTGTACAACATTTTACAAAGTCCCTTCCCATGTCAATAAGAACTCTTGCCTCCTCTTTCATCACAAATGCTTTCTTCTCCTCTAAAAAATAATATATAAACCTTATGCTCTGGATCATTGAGTCTTTGTTGTTTATTTGCAAAACCAAGTGTTTAATCTTCACAAAAAAACACAATTTTTTAAGTAACTTGGTATAGCTAATTCAATATACTTTTATGTATTTCAGATAATTTTCTTTTCTAGGAATATACATTAACTTGAGACATGTAAGCACTTAGAATAATTAGGTATAATCTGTAAAACTTAGGTATTATCTGGAACTAATAAAAACATTTTATTTTAGTATATATGTTAGTTAATTTAGTAACTGGCAAATTATTTAAAAATAATATATTTCTATATTACCTATAAATGTACTTAATATATATAAATATACAAAAAATGGAAACTTTTAGTGTACTGATATTTTTTGGGTGTGAAATGGACAATATTTGGCCTTTTCCCCACTCAAATGACAGTTACAAGGCCTGAATAAACATGAAAAAATTATCACAATCTCCCTATTCACCCTTCACACACCATCTGCCAATTCTGGCCTGGCCTAAGGCCATTAAACATTATTAGCTAGTCACCCACCATTTTGCTCAAATCTCATGGGGAATTACCAAGTGAACACAAGCAGAATAAATATTACAATAAACCTGCAAATAAAGAAGCCTAGAGTAATATTAGTAGATGTGTTTCCACAGATGTACCTAAATTATCAAGGTCGGTATTAAGAGGTGAGTATTTACATTTATACAGTAAGAAATTGTGGAATTCTGGCCTGATGAAATATGTAGAAATGCTACAAAATGAAACATAGTGATTCTAACTTTTATTTTTTTATGGAGAAGAAACATACAAGTGATATAGAAGAACTTGGACTAAAAATAAGAAAATTTGTATTTGGTCTTTATACAGTAGTAATAAAAGTGATTGACATATTTCAAATCTCATTAACCAGTGATGACAAAAATATACTTTTATTTAATGAATTGGTATAAAAGTTCCACATACAGTTCTTTAAAAATAAAAATAAAAGTACTAGCTGATTGTTGGTCACTTTTTAAGACAGAATTCTCTCTGTGCCTACAACTTTACTTCTCTTCATTTCTGGGAAGATCATTTGTGATCACATATAACCTATTCTGGAATTAAAGTGAACAGTGGTGAAATTAAATATACTTCAGTGGTTGATGTTATACATGAACTTTTTTTGCCACATTCATGAAAGTAGACCTTTAAAACATGATGAGAGTGGGTGATCAAGGTCAAATAGAAGAAAGCACATATGATAAAATAATTTATTTAGCCAGATTGTCCAAATAAATTTGAATAATAAGGGTGTATTTAAAAGGAGGATAAAAGAAAAATAGGATTTAACACATTGGACGACAGGATCTCCAGATCTTGAGGGAAAGGTGATTTTTTAGAAGAGCAGAGAGAATATAGTCTATGTGGCTAGAAAGGGTTTCAGAATCTCTGAGACACAGCTGAAAATGTCAAGGAAGTTGAGGATGTTCGCAATAGATTTTATATTCTTGGCATTTTTGGCAGTTACATTCAGGCACCTCATGTGATTCTATATGTTTATTCAATTTTAAATTATCCTCAACTGTGTAGAAGGAATGATACTGTAGTTAAGGCAGTCATTTAAAAGACAAGATAAGCATTGGAAATTTAGAAGTGGGTCTGGTGAAGGTGACTGCTTTTTATACAACAATTTTCAGCAGGATTTGTGGGGTTAGAAGGCCAAACAATAGAGAGTTGAGTACTTTATGCTTTTTGTTTATGTTTTGAGCTAATTTAAAAACACAATGATTTAATTGGAAGAGAGCTAAGGGTTAAACTGTTACCTATTCACACAGGTGTGTGCAGCATCAATCTATGTGAGAGCTGAATTCAATTAAGGTGCTTCAGCTGAACCTGAGAATAATATTTAGAGAAAAGTCATCAATTTTAATCAATGAGGATCATGTTTCCTTTGTGTATTTTTATTCTGTAAGAGAGAAGTTTTTACACGGTGTTGAAGGCTTTATCTAATTGCTAACTCTTACTTGCTGTTCTGTTTTGTACACTCACTAAACGTTCAGTAATATAGGCATAATAATATTTGTACTGACAACTGGACAGTGTTTTTGTGAGAATCGTGATGACTCAGGACAAGTCAACTAAATTTCTTTGAATAAGTTAGGTGCTTTAATATTTAAATTCTTAACAAATTTATTTTTGAAATTGATTCTAACATTTTATTCAAGTAAAGAGAAACCCATGGAATTAAAAGTCAGCTATGTAAAATAATGTTCAAGTAACACACTTCTATGCTCATATACATACATCTACCTGCAGAGGCAATAAATACATATTATCTTATCTGCATTTCCCTCTCTAGCTTACTTTTATGTTTCCAAAGAATATGGTTGATGCAGACTGTAACATCCTTGACCACAGGCTGTTGTGCTGTCTCAGGACTAATACCACCATATCTCCCCTTCAATACCCTCTCTCAAAGCAGTTGTGCCCCAGTTATTTTGTGTGAGAGTGAGGATGGGAGGAATTGTTACAGCTTTGCTCTGTCCTCTAGAATTTATTGTTAATATGAAAAATATAATGTTGTGAAACCTGATGATATTTGATGCTATTCTTCCAAATATGACCCAATTTTTATTTCTATGATATTCACTTTAAATCTGATATTTAGAATTATCTAGAGCATGTTTTCAAGAAGGTATTTGAAATTTCCAATTAAGATCTTTCAATAAAGTAGTTTTCATTCGCATTGTTGGATTTTTTTGTATGTTGTTTGAATGTTGGCTCATATTTTCAAGGCTGAGAAATGCTTTGAAAATTTCATCTCCTTATTTTTTTAAGGAGGTACCAGGGATTCAAACTGGGGCTTCATACATAGGAAGCAGGTGCTCAAATCACTCACCTATGCTTGCTCCCTAGTCATCTCTTTATTTTTTCATATATGTCAGGAACTACCCTAATCATCTGTTTGTACTCACTCCTCCATTGGTTTACTGATTTTCTAATTTTTCATTTTTTCCTTATTATATCTCTATTCATTTTATTTCATGGAGAATCATATATATAATCTTTAAAAGCATTGGATCAATAACTTATTTCAGGCATATTTAAATTTTCAGTAGAACTTTCTTCTTCAATGATGGTGCTTTATGAAATACATAATTTTTACTTTGTGGATTTAGTATCTCTTTATATGAATGTGAAGATATTGCTTTTATAAAAAATATATATATGTATATATATATATTGTTTCTACATTTCTCTTTCCCTTCTCCATGATTTTTTGTCTTGTGAGTGTATTTGTATCTCTTTCATGGTGAAGGCTTCCTCAAAATTCTTCTAACCACTCTACCTAAAATAATAATTTAGTAAAAGTGTGATTGACTCAACACTTTTATTTCTGACTGATACAAACTTTTCAAAAATACATTTTTGCACACAAATACACAAAGACATAAGTTGGAGAAGGGACCTTAAAATAATTTAATGTCTTATTCTCATATTTGCGGATGCCTGATTTCAGAGTCATAAAGGCTGCAATGTATGTGCTTACGAAGGATCTGGTGAAAAGTCTGTCCTATCAATAGCAAGCTCTTGAGTTAGGAGGTTATAAAGTACAAAGTATGGAAGAATCTAAAGTCAAAAATATGAACTTCTCCTGATGATAGTAGGCAACTAAAGCTCATAAATTTCTGACCAAAGAAATACTGATAGGTGATTTTTAGATGTCATGTTTGACAGAGTGATTTTAAGAAGTATATCTGGCTTCTCAAAATGAGAACAAAGGTTGCAGCCACTTATGTACATCGAGGGGATGTGAAAATATTAAAATCCTGAATATAGAAAAACAATTACCCTTTGTACAAGTTAGCATTCATATGATGGATCAATCATTTATTCATTCAAGCTGATTTCCAATTTGTATATACTGTTCTTAAGTATGCTTGAATCTTCTTTATACATGAATTTATGAAAGGAAGAGAATCATCCATACACTCTTAAATTGGTAATCAGTATTTCATTTTATTATTTATTGTTACAAAATAATTTGGAAGTCAATGGTTTTCACACTAACTCATAGTTTTGTGTAATGAAATGAGGTTTCTTGCTTAAAATAGGTGTATTTGGTTATTCAGTTATAGAGCTGTTTACTTCCCTAGAAAATCTGAATTTAGACTAAAATAAAAAATAAAAATAAAAAGCTAAGTAAACTGTACATTATTTACCTTGCATATAATGGTCTGTTCCTTAAGGATAAATCTATGAATAGCCCATGGAGTATTATAATCAAACATCAACTGATTTCTTCTTATTGGGGTAGTTTCCACTAACAAGATTTGGCCTGTTGCTCTTCACCCTCATCATTCTCATTTTCCTAATGGCTCTGATTGGTAACTTCTCCATGATCCTCCTCATCTTCTTGGATGCCCACCTCCACACTCCCATGTATTTCCTACTTAGTCAACTCTCCTTCATGGACCTGAATTACATCTCCACCATTGTCCCCAAGATGGCTTTCAATTTCCTGATTGGCAACAAGTCTATCTCCTTCATTTGCTGTAGGGTTCAGAGTTTCTTCTTTTTTACTTTAGCAGTTGCTGAAGCTCTGCTCTTGACATCAATGGCCTATGACTGTTATGTGACTATTTGCTTTCCTCTACACTATTCAATCCATACGAGCAAATGCAGTTGTGTGCTGATGATCACAGGTTGTTGAATAATGGGCTCTATCAATGCCTGTACCCACACTGCATATGCACTCCACATCCCTTATTGCCATTTCAGGGACATCAATCATTTCTTCTGTGATGTACTGGCCATGCTGACTCTGGCATGTATGGACACCTCAGTCAATGAGTACCCAGCACTCTCTTCCTCGTGTTTCCTTTCATCATTATAGCATGCTCCTATGGCCAGGTGCTCCTTGCTATTCACCACATGCAGTTGATGTAAGGGAGGAAGAAGGCCTATTTGACATGTAGTACCCACCTCACTGTTGTGACTTTCTATTATGCACCTTTTGTTTACACGTATCTTTGCCCAAGATCCCTCAGATCTCCAACAGAATACAAGGTTCTGGCTGTATTCTGTATCATTCTCACCCCCATGCTCAACCCTGTCATTTACAGCCTGAGAAACAAGGAGGTTATGGAGGCCCTGAGAAGAGTGACTAAGAGGATCTGTTCTGTTAAGAGGTAGACAAAATTACTCAAAGGTGCAGGTGCATGAAAATTCAGCCATATATAAAAATTAGAAAATTTCTATTCCAGGCTTAAAGACCAGGAAAACTTATTTTAAGTGATTGAAAACTGAGGTTGGAAAAAAGAAGTGTATGTTCTCATGTTATTATTTGTGTCTGTTTTGTACTTTCTTCATCAATACAAAGGTCATATATATTTCACAAACTTATGTGCTAAAGGAATATTTTATTAATATGGAGAAATTAAAATAGAAACTACTTAACTTGTAGTTATTATTCAGAATAACAATTCTATAATATTTTTAGTCAACCTTTCAATGTTAGTAAATTATTCTAACAGAACAATAATTATTTTAAGAGTTGTTCTAATTTAAAACAAGAGAATATTTAATTTATTTCTACTGTTATGTGTTTTTAAATAGTGTGCACTAATTTTTCTTCCAAAATTTCAGGTGGACTGACACATATGAGAAATAGATAGAGAGCTTTAAAAGGATTTAGAAGGCTTTACACCACTATGTAGAAAATATGGAAAGTCTATATCTTTCTTGAAAGGGGAACTGGGTTTATCTGGGTAAATGTTAGGGAAGTGATTTATTAATGCTTCTACACTGAACTAAAAATTTAGTCAACTAGGCATGAGAAAAATTAGAGTCTATCTAGGTGGCCCCTCATTTCTCTATTTGCAATGTTTGTAATGAGTGAGATACAGGAATATGAAAGAAGTTAGTTTTAGGCACAATGCATAAGAAAGACATGAGACATGGAAAATAAGAAATCATTTAATTTTCATTTTTCTATTAAGCTGCAAAAACATATTACAATTCAAATTTTGACAGAGGCTATGAATGAAAGAAGAAGAAGAGAGACTATTGCAATGAAGAGATTGATTTGTGAAACACTGGGCAAGCATTAGTGCAGCTGGGGACTGGTGACCCAGTGTGGACTAAGAGCTGGGGAGAAAAACTGTCTTTTTCATTTCTGTAATGATCACATATTTGTAGCAACAATATGGGCATTTCTGAATGCTCTCATCCTCTCTTTAGCATCTCAAGTGAAATTTTTATTTCTGAATTTCCAGGATGGAGTTTTGGTGGAATCTGGTGATGACTTTGTTATCATGACTGCACAATCCCAGTATGATTCTCTGTTTATCTTATTTTTCTCATTAAATACAGAGAGATTTGAAGGTGATCTAACTAAAATTCATTTTAATGATGTCACTTTCCTTAGTGTTGTGTACAATTCTGTCAATTATCTAAGCCATTTCTGCATCTCCAGAATCAAATCCCAGCACAACCTACCTACCTTTCTTTTCTACATTCTACATTGAATGCATGTTTCTGAACAAGTGATGATCAGTTCAACCCTTCATGAATTAAATTATTGCAATTGTTTGTTTCTAAAACACATTATCCACTATTCTCATACAACTTTCTTTGGCTGAACAATTTATATTTCTCACATTTCTCAAGGCCAATTTCATATGCCATCTACATTAGGAAGCATTCTTGAACCTGTATGCTCTACTGTATACTTCCTCTCTGCTCTTATAGATCCCAATTATTTTTTATAATGAAGAGCATTATCACATATTATTGTAATCACCTTGATTTTTAGTATTCTTTCTCGGACAATTAATTGTTAACCATCAATGTCCTGGTCCTTTTTTTTTCTTATGCCTAGATCTTTCTTAATGACTGACTAAGCTATGTGAAAAATGTTTGCTCTTCAAAGCATATCTTTGGGAATTCTTAACCCATTGTACTTCCACATAATTATTAGAATCAGCTTGCAAATTGCCCACCAAAAAAAACATTGGTAGTTTGAATTAAATTTCATTGATCTGTATATTAATTTTCGAGAATTGAATTCTCTTCAATCTAGACTCAATTCATTTCAAAGTACATCTCACCAAATTTATGTGAATTTGTGAAGGGCTGAACACTATATCCTATTAAAGTGGTATGGAATTATATTCTTTTTATTATTTCAAAGGACTTGGTGTATAAATGTTTGCTTCTTCATTCTTGCCTCTTTAGATAATTTCTTTTTTAAAAAATGAATTTATTATTCTTTTAAGGGGTTGAGTGGTTTAATTAATACATCACATCATAGACAGAACACAAAAATTTAAAACAAAAACAAGCATCACTCTTCTTTACTTATATTCCGTAGTATCCTTTCTTCCTTTATTAAAATCCAAATGCTGCATGTCATACTTTATCCTATGGTTTCTTGTGGGGAAGTGAAGGTCTTTCAGATCCCACATCCTTCCTTAGTGGTTATGGTAGTATAAGGATATTTCAGTATTCCATCATTCCTTGTGTTTTCTTGGATGAGATTTTTAGGGACTCACTCTAATTCTTTTACCAAACACATAGCCGTCTTGATATGTCTATTCTCTTGTAGTCTTCCCATGAAGGATGGGAAGCAGGATGATTATGCCATGAGATCAAAACTACTGGACTCAAAACTCCAAATCCATCTGGTAGTTTCTATCTAAGATTCCCCACACCTGGCTTTGTGACCTCAAAATGGATAATTGTAAGATCGGTCTAAGATATCTTACGTTCAAGTTGAAATTCTTTTTATGCCATCTTCCCCTCAATGAGCCTACCCTTTCCTTTGTAAAAGTTTTAGCACAAATGTTATCATCCTCTAAAGAGAATGACATTATTATTATGCTGTGAATCTACTAAGCATGTGTGTTCTTTTATATTCAAGTGCAGTGTTTTAATATCAACCAATGAACACTTTTATTTTTCAAAAAATACACATATTTTTATTTTCAGGCAATTTCAAGTAATTTTAAAATAATTTTTTAATAATAAAATATTTTTCAAAGCCTTAAAATATACAAAGCAAAATCTTTTTTAAATAAATTGCATTGATACATATTAATAAAACATACAATTCATCCAAGATTTACAGTCAATGGTATTTGCTATACTAACATAGTGGTGCATTCATCAATCATTATTAAAGCATTTCATTATTTCAAAAATAATAACAATAAACCAAAAAAACAGACAAACAAGAAAATTATTCACCTCTCAATTTCTCTATGCTTCCCCACTCTACATAACTTCTATTTCTGGCTATTCTATCCAAAGTGTATAATAAATGCCTTTTAGCATAATCACAATGTTGTAATTCATCATCTTAAAAATTTTAGAACAATTTCATTACTCCAAAAAGAGAGACTCCAAACCCCTTAGCATTCTTTTCTCAGACCTACATAACAACTAATCTCCTTTCATATTTTCAATTGATTTATATTTATGATTTATATAAATGGAATCATCCAATTTGTAGTATTCTGTATCTGTTCTCCTTAACTTAGAATAATGTTTTTTTTGTCTGATATTAAAATTATGTAGTATTAACTTACATTTGTTCAGCAACAAGGAAAAATGGTCTTATATATGCAATTCTACCCATATTCATACTTCACATACTATATTTAGTTCATAAGAGGGTTATCATACAGTAAATTTCCTTTTGTGTCTGGCTTGCATCACTCAATATAATGTCCTTCAGGTTCAATCATGTTATCATATAATTCATGACATCATTTCTTCTTACCAATGCATAATATTCCATCATGTGTATTCTCCACAATTTGTTTATCCATTCATCAGTTGATGGACACCTTTAAAGGAGATGAATAGTTAGCTTTTCTAACTGAAACATACCATTATGACATTTCTTGGGACCTGTGGGAAAATTAAGAAAAATAAAGGTCTTTTCTGAAGTAACAATATATTATTACTTATTGTAACATATTATCCCATGAAAATAAATAAAAATCTCATTTTCATTATCTATATTCATAATAAAAATATTTATTTTAATGCACATTACAAAAGAATGGAATAAAAATGAAAATATATAATATATAAGAACTAAAAAATTAAAGATTACTCAATTATGTGATATTTTTAAAATTTCAGCCTAGCTATATTATACAAGCATATATATATGTGTGTGTATATATATGTCTTTTAATTAAATTTATTAAATTTATATTTTAATTTATTAAGTTTGTTGGCAAATATAAATAAAATAGGAAAATATTTTAGTATATGCACTCATATCATTACTATTCAATAACAGATGCCATTATATAAAATGACTCCACAGAACGTCAGTGAAATACTAATATTAGAAAAATCTGAGTAAAGGTATTTGTTTCTTTTCCTAATGATTTCATCTTTAACTTTATCTTGTGAAACTTACAAGAAAAAATAATATCAGAACTCCTCATCAGGCTTGGCCTCAGGCCATCCCGTGTTATTAGTGACATGACTTACATTGTCCAAGTCTCAGAGCACATTCCCAGGTGAAAAGAAATGAAACAAGTAATAGAAACTGTTTCCAGGTAAATTAGTCCTGGACTGCTGGTTTCTGCTGACCTGCCTTGAAAGAATCTAAATTTGCAAGTAGAGGGATGAGAGTTGAATAATTACTTTTGTTAAAAAATATTCAAAGTAATTTTTTGGAAAAATGATTTCATTCATGACATTACTGAAGGACCACTGTCAGCTCACAGGCCAGTAGTTTGTTAAAGTGGGAATATATAAAAAAGTTAGTAATCTTAATTTTATTTTTATTTTCAATCCTCACAAATGAAGAGGGATTCTTCTGCAAGTGCTTAACAAACTTTCATTAGAATTAATTAATAGGGCTTTATATAAAATATTTTAATAAGCAATTGGTAAATTTTAGTTCTAAAAAGTAAATTTTGATTAATGAACTCCAAAAACAAAATTTTATTTGGTGAATTGAATTTTAATGGAAACATATCTACATATGCTTGAAAATAAGAATAAAAAAATACAAAAACAATTGGTTGTTTGAACATTTATACACAATTTTGACATATGAATCCCTTTTAAGATGTAAAATGCTATCATACAATTCTGGAAAGAACTGCAGTGATTGTCAATAATCTACAGTGAGTGAAATAATAGTGAAAAGTACTGGAATTGGAAATACAGCTGATGGTTGATATAGTATAGGAACTAATATATCTACAAAATGACATACAAAAGAAATAATATTGGTGATCCTTTGTAATCAAAAAAGTATTAGATCAGGATACATTTAAATTGAAGCACATAGAAATTGGACTTCCTTTAAAGACTCCACAAGACATATTGTGATTCAGGCAATGGAAGAAATTGTAACAGTGAGGTGGAGCCGGTGGCCACTGGACATTTTTGGGGCATGGTGAGGAGGGGAAGTTAATATGCTCGGGCTTTTTTCGGACTTTGGGCATTGTCCTGAGTGGTGAAGCAGCGACGAATGTAGGCCACTTTCCATCAGAATATACCATGCAGAACTGGGTGGGAGAGAGTGTGGCCTGTGATGTGAACTGTGGTCTATGCTCGGTGGCAAAGCCCCAGGATGTGTATATCCATTGCGGGTGTAGTACCACGCG